>JAGTTH010004732.1:0-114334 GCA_022606485.1 Agraylea sexmaculata
TGGATAGATCTTGTATTTTCACACGTATATAAATATTTTCTTTTCATAAGAGCATATAGATATAGTTTCAATACAAACTAGAAGATGCGTCATAAGTTTTGGGTCGTGGAGAAGGCAGTTTGTTCGGCGGTGCTCTGGTAAGAAGAGATATGGTTCATAGTAAGAATAAGCCACATTGTATTCTGTATGGAATATCTTCACCAACTTTCAACAAATTCTCCACTGACGACGACCGTCTTATTCTACAAACACTAATCCTTCGCCAGTTTTGCAAACTCCTTTATAAGCACTAAGCAAATGCACACAGGATTCGTGCTCTACCTATGAATTACAATGTCGAATTTGCAATCGTTTCATTCAATAAACTTATTTCATTTCCACTACTTCAAACTATTGAAAATCAAACTACTCTATAACTAAGTCATAATCACAATTTTGACAATGACATTTTGACGATTACGTTCTTCGAGATCCATGAAAACATCTCCATATCTTTAAGCTTAGAGGATAAGGCGCGTGGCTACAAATACTGTGGTTATGGGGTCAAATCCCGATTAAGTAAAAAAAAAAATTTGATCTGTTAGTAAGACTAGGAGCTTGGGAATAATATTAATAAAATTTCGATCGTCTTAATCCAGGTTTGCTTGGATTTCCTGGAAAAGTAAATACTAAGGCGATTATTAAGTCGGGCAGAAACGCTCAATGAATTAGCACATTTTTATGTCTAAAAAAAATTTGTAAAAACCTGCTCAACAAATCTCCCGGGGCGTAAATAAATAAAATCATTAACCAATAGTTGAAAATACACCATTCTTAATAACAACATAAATTATGGATGCCATACGTTTATTAACAGCAGTATTTTCAATAATTCTTACAATGTAAAATACATCTGCTAAGATTACTTTAGCTTTTATATAAAACGTAGGTATAATAAATTGAATATTTTTCTATATAATATTAAGGCGTGATATTACTTGGTTCTTTACATAATACGGCAGCTTTGCAGAAAATGAGATTATTCGGTAATGAAAATTATATTTGGCTTGTGTGCTTATAAAAGCAAAAAGGCAATAGGATATTCGGGCAAAGCCTAAGCCATAACAAAATTCAAGGAACGAAAGAAAATACGATGGTTCGTGTGAAAAAAATGCGACGGCCACAACAAAACAGCGGCGAGTATCCCTAATACGGTGCCATGTTTATTCGACAGAGGTGAAAGGGAAAAATAGGGTTGTGGAACGAGTAGGTAGAGAGGAACTCGCCCTTTAATTTGGGCAGTGTCACGATGCTCGTGCCGTAGCACTGGCGTAGAGGATTGTCGTTGCTACGACACTGGCGTAGAGTATCAACATCGCAATAGCGTAGCGCTGTCATACAGGATTAGCCATATATCCACGCCCTAATGAAGGTGTACTGGGTTTATCCTGTTTCTCTTCTTATAATGAATGCAGTCTACACGTAACCAAAATCACTAGTTGCACTGCTAACGAGTTTCATTCTCAAATCAACCCTATTGACACCGTTGCCTAACAACATAATAACCAACATTATTTTCTCTCTTATTCTAAAATATTATGTACTTTGAACTAATGAACCAAACGATGATATATAGTAAAATACAATCATTAATATGCTCTATTTAGTTTTTTATAGAATTAAATGGCATGTTTATAACAGTATATAAGCTCGACTGCTCCCTGAAGGGTATTAAATCTCAAACGGTGTATTAATGAGTAAAATATACCTAGTAATTAAGATAAGTTAATTAAGAGTAGTTCTCGTAGCTTAGTCTCCTTTAAGCTGGCATCTCAGACATCAGGTGTAATCGAATTCCACGAGTGCATTCTTTGATGTGCATTCTGTATAATTAAACATCACAATATCTCTCATTAAAATATGTATAAACATTATTTTTAGGTTAATAAGATATATATATGTAATTTTTTATGAAATAAAACGCATATTTATGATTTTATTTGTGCTTGTGGTCCAATTTTCAAAAATTTTATTTAGGAAGACAGTGAAACCTCAATTAAATTAAAATTAAAATTACAATATATGCCTAAGTTTTATAAATAAATATTGAATGAAACTTATTATAAATGTTTTTTGTACATTTCCGTTGATAATAAGTTCAGGTATTTTTTTTCTGCCATACCTATACTACATTTATCTACATACATACAAGTAAGTTGTTTTGAACATTCATAACATACGTATATAAATTTAGAAAAAATAACCCATTTTTCATTCCCTTTGAGATTTGATAAATTGAGGTGCGTAAAAAACGAAAAAAAAATTAAATTGTTTACTGATCATAGATTAAGGTCACACATATTCATAGATAAAAAAACACAATAAAATAACCTTATTCAACACATTTGTACTGTAAAAAGTGTCCTGTGAATCCCCATCGACACAATTGCACGTGATTGTCGATATCTGTAATTGAGTTCCTTTGCTGTACAAAATGGTGTAAAATATATTATCTTGTCATATAAGCAGGTGGTTGGTTTTGTGGCATAATAATGTCTGTGGTCGTAATTCACTGGAGCCTTTTGGCGTTTACTTAATTTGAATTTTATTCCCACCTTTATAGCTCGTTATTTCACGGCTGCTTCGTATTTTTCACCAACATACACTTCAAATGTGCCACCATACTTTATAACTGTATTAACGGGACCAAGCCTTTAATATGTTTTAAATAACAATACAAAAATCTTTAATTAAATAATTCGTCCTCTAAAATTATGTTCAGACTTATATGTTATGTTTATAAATATCCAAATGGATGGAGTATTAATTATTCCGCCCTCGATTGTTTGGATTGGATTTGTATAATATCATTGGATAAAAAATATTCATAATAAGCAGTTTTTAAATACAATTTAATATATATTTTCATATTTATATTGTTTTAGGAATTTCGTATATAGGATTTTCATCCACGTCTTTTCATCAGCTATTTTTAAAACTCATCATGACTAGTAATTAAAATAATGAATAATATACCTACCTACATCGCAAAAATAGCTTTTAAGCAAAAGCTTTTATATAAATAATTTAAAATGCATTTCTAAAATCGTCTCCTAATTATGGTATTGCGATACTTTTGTGAGCAATGCATCTCTTAAGCTTTGTATTCTACACCATAAAGACGGTAATATAATTGCTTTACTGTACTTTGTAAGTTTTTTTGTTAATTTGTACCTCGCCCGAGGCTCAGACTAGGCATTAACTAACAAAAAACAGATCATAAGTGTAGCTAGGTAACTCTACTATCGTATTTACGGCGTACGTTTTACGGTGACGTATGCCTGGGAATCCATTACTTTGTCCATAATGTTTATTAGAATTAATATGCTCATTAAATATTTTTGACATAGTAAGCTATATTTATGAATTAATAAGAGTACATTTTGATCAGTATGATAGTAAGCTGACTAGACAGTTTTCATATATTTAATCCAAATTAAAAAAAATTATACATTTATAAATAATTAATTAGTTGGCGGTGTGTGGTATTATAGGTGGAAATGTAAGGAACGTGTGAAAAATGTCTTTTCATTACAAGAAGGCAGTGCTGAAGCATTAACTGGCAACAGAAAAGAGAGTATGTTATAAAATTTTCCGATAATAGGTGTTGTCAGAGTCGAGCCGCTACGCCATAAAGCAACTACTATGCTACGTCACTAAAACGCTACGCCACTCATAGTATCACATTCAGAGTCCCGTGGACTTAATTCGTTAATTGTGTAAATTGATATGCTGGAAATAAAGGCAAGCGGCTGACAATTAATAGTGGCCAAACAAATAAATTGCTTTTTGGCTTTTGAATTGCAGCTGCGCTACTTCATTTACACTTCATCCACAGTTCACTCTTTACACAATAACCCCTATGCCAATATCATATTTCTGAATCAAATCCCAAATATAATGAACTTTTCATTTGAAATGCATGAAATCCAATTTTTATATACAAATGTAGAATGTGAATTCTCAATATTAATACATACTAGAATAATTGTAGAATTTTAATTATGATATTATTATTTATCAATATTTTATATGGATATGGGACATGTGATTAATGGGGTAATATTTAACGCTACTTTTGTAATTAATGACATTAATGAACCTAACCCAAGCTTAACTAGATATAATTAAATACTCTAAATTACCTTTATATAAATTACAAGATGTATTGAAAAAAAATTTCAAACTTTAAACTTTTCAGGCATTTAGGTGTAACTTTTTTAATTAGTAAAGTTTTCCAGTATTCATAATATGAAACAGCACATATTCAATTGGCAGTTTAAAACAGCGGCCTTTGGGGTGGTATTTTTCCACCCAAACTGCCACTTCCCACCCCAGTTTTTGTTCTAATTGATTTGTAGATGTCGACGTGGGAGGAGGGACGCCCGCCGTCGCTTTTGAAAATGCATAATGCAACAGTTGCTGAAAATTAAAATCTCACTCGGGGAACTTTTCCACCGGGCACAAATTATTTTTCGGCTGAGGGCAAAAAAAACGAACGAAATTAAAATTGACACTGTCGTCATTCGATTATGGTGATTAGTCCCAGAAGCTGCACTACGGTGAAAAAAACAAAATTTGACATTATACACAAATCTATGTCCATTTGTTTCGTATATTTTTTATAAAATCGGTAATAATATAATTGATTTTTAACAGATTTGTTTTATTTTGAATTCATCACATCTCCCTTAAATCAAATTGATCAAGGCGTTAAGTCGACTGTATTGGTGATTATGAATTCTTTATTTCTTTGGGACTCGATTATAGCGGCGATGGAAATAAAAGGGTGAAAAATATCAATAGACAATCAGTCTTAGGCGTCGACCCGTAATTAATCGACGGCGAAAGCAATTAATTACAGACACCGGACAAAACAATAATTCCTGATTGAGAAGGAGCTTCTCCTGTGGGACTTGACGAGGGGAAAAACTAACCCGACGAATGGTCCCGGGGCTCATTAAAACCTCAACAAGACACTTCTTCAATCAAATCACATCAATAACCGACCTAAGAAGTTATCGACAGATTGAATTTCCAACTAACTTATTGTCTGCGACTGATTGCTCTCTTTGCTGACATTTTTTCTCATTTGAGTTTATCGTTAAGCGTTTTGACTTTTAGAAACGGCGCTCTTTTACTCCCACGTTAAATTAATCACAGATTCGGAAAAAAGCCCATCAACTATTGTATAGACAATAGGTCGACAATGACAATTTCTACAAATTAGAATTTTATATAATTTAATTTTATCGTACATTTACACCAGCGGGGCATTTTAATAAATTTAATTATTGACTGTATGTATTTGTTTAATTTTAACCAGGTATTATAGCTACACAGGACAACGACAGAGCATTTCTGCCTGACTTAATTTTCCTTTCTGTTTGTTTATTTAAACATGCCATAAATAAGCTTTTTGCAATGAAAAAATATATGTGAACCGAGTAAGGCTATCTTCGGCGTTTTATTCGCACCAAATGAATTACGCAAGTTACTCCCAAAATTAATAAATACTATCTTTTTATTTATATATATAATCCCCGAGGGATTTTTTGAGATGTTTTTTTTATATTTTTTAGGCACAACAACGATAAAGTTGTCTGTCTGTTGGTGATCTTAAATATAAAGTATTAAATTCTAATCTAGGAAATCGGAGTAATCCTGTATCAAGACCATCAATCTGGATTTCATTAATATTATTCCCGATCCCGATCGTAATAACCGATCAAATTATTTTTTTTAACTTAAGCGGGATGCGAAATATAAATTATATTAAATAGATCCTCTTATTTATTGTAATATATGCGATTTCTAATTTCAATTTCCAATTTTATATTTCATTAGATTTTGATATAAATATGCCAACGTGTATGTAGAAAATACACATACACGTTGGCATGGTTTGCCTTCAATTTACCAATCCTTATGACGATTGTTGATACGAGATTCAGATCATAGAGATTAGGAATACTGTACGTCAATTTAGACTACATATTTTTTATAATGTGTTTGTTAAAAACTATAAAATCGAAGTGCACTTAGTGTTGTATAGAAAGTCTGATTGTCAAATTGTTCTTATTTGAAGTAGTTCGAGTGGCGGCGTTATTACCTTTACTATTGCCACTACTGTATTGTACTAATATCCACTCTATTCTATTGTACTATATTGAGCTCAAAGTACTCTCAAAACGTTAAACAATTTTATCTCTCAATACTCCACCGTGTTCTCTACTTAGGTAATAATCATACTTTCAACACTGAACATATTCATACGGAAAAATATCAAAATGCTTGTCGTTTAAACAAAACACCTGTGATGATACAAAATCATTCTACTATACACAAAATTCTTGACTAGCCTATTGAAACATTAACAATTATATGAAGTGTGCAATTATAATCAGTAAAACAATAAAATTTGGGTTGTAATATGGATTTTTTTTAAATTAACGATAATCGTAACTAATCAATTTATATGGATTATAAAAACTGTTTAATTCTTAAATTTTCAAAAAGAAAGTATACCCACACAATTTATCTAAATTATATCTAATGACAATTTCTTTATAAATTCTCAATGATTATTCATTTAGTTTTTATTATTATAAGATATGAATTATAATAATTATTCATAGGGTTCATAATTCAATTTGTTTGAGTTATACATAAAATTTTAATGCAAGATATGAACTATTTTAATTATTACAAAATTGGTTGAGAAAATCCAATCTAACATTTGTTTAACATTATAACAATAAATATTATAAATGTATCTCTTCAAGAGTTTTGAATTTCAATATAATTAAATAATAAACATTTTTTATAATAAACTACTAAAGAAATTATTTATTTTACATTGATATGCAAACCAATTTTGGTTATATGATTATAGATTTCAATACATTTTGATACACAACGTTCACAAAAACATTTTTAATCCACTTAAAAAGTCTCTCGCGGTTTCGCTTTATGTGCGATATTTTACAATTTGAAATAATTTTCATCGGTCATCAGTATTATTAATAGTGAGTATTCATATGAAATTTGCGGCTTCTCTTTTGTGTGCGTTGATTTTCTCTGTGCTGAATAACAAAAAATCAATATGGCAGGTCTATTAGGGTCTGCTCAATATTTTACAACCTTTAATAACTGCAATCAATAGTTTGTATGAAAGCTGCCACTGCACTTTAAAGCCTTTTAATAGAGTCACATTAAAAATAGTCAACCTATATCATTTTTCAAATGACCTCTCGAGCCACTTTTCTAGTATATTATCTTCATCGTTACTGAGGGCATTAATTGCCTTTTAGTTGTTTCACTGCTACTTCGGTTAAGTCAATTATATTATAATTTGCAAGTGAAGTTATGAGATTAGTTATTAAATCAACTTTATGCAGGAAATAATTATATACCATTCGTTTCATTTACGATAAAAGTAATCATACACGTTTAATTTTAATGAGACTGATTACACTATCAATACGAGTAATGGAATTATCGCATACATTAAAAAGGAATACACGTATAAATCACGAAATAATAACATTAATAAATAAATAAAATAAGATAACCCATTACCTAATGAAGTTTATATGATAATATTATTATTTCGTATATGAAATTAATCATATTTAAATAATCCCCCAGATTATATTTTTTATGCACGCCCCGAAGTTACTCTTACGTTACTCTGGTGGTTATGAAGATAATATGTATAATGAAATGGTTTCCCAGGCCACCACACAGAAATAAGTCTTTAGATTTAATTTGACAAACTAAATTTACCAATTGATAACAATCACAAGACTTTTACAATGCTAGCCACTACATCACATGGCAGCTCTTGTAGAGGTAACCTAACCTAACCTAACTATAAATAATAAGTATTAGGTCCAAATATTGTAGAAGTTACATTAAATAAATTTATTTCATTATAGAATTTCACCCAGAGCACTATCTGAAATCGCAACTTGGATTTCAGGATTTCACTTTAGTAGTGAATTTTCTGTATAAAAAAATCCTATTATAATTATGAGCTTCTTTTTAATAAAGTCGAACCTCGATATAAAGAATTACATGAAACATGAAAGAATACTGTATATTGAGGATTAGTACAATTACTAAACTTAACTCATGTCTAAACATTTCTATTCTATTCTCATTCAAATTACGTATTTTATTCTCCATTGAATAGGCTACCACGACTTGGCGCACCTGGGTTATATCTTTTCCACCAATTCTGCCACCTACAGGGCTTGTTTAGGAGCAACCTTATATAGTAACATAGGTATACATAAATGATTGCTTCCCTTACACCTTACTTTATTTAACTTAATTTTATTTTATATACATACATACATTTATATATTAAACCATAATGTATTTTTTATAAAATTTCCCTTATTTTTTTTAAAAAAAATTATTATTTTTATTTTTGCCTTGTCTGTACTGGTAGTTGATTGGGTTGACTAGCGAATTAATATAAAAAGTAATATTGATGATAATGAGGGTAGTTAGTGATGAAAGTAGATTTATATGGAGCACATAAAGCTTGCATTAGGTAATCTGAATAATATTTTGCAGTTTGAGCATGTTTTGAGGAGGCATGGCTTTAGAAGGGTGGTTATGCGGGGGGTGAGGGGCGGAAGTCAGTGGTGGCAGGCAATGGCGCGTGTTACCAGATTACGAGGTCCTGAACAGGAACAACTACCATCTGCTGGACCTGATAACACAACCTACTGTCGACTTTATCTTACACCGACTAAATTATTTATTTCTTCGTCCTTTGCACACATATGTATATTCATCCATCCATTCATTCCTCGCATATTTGTGGCCTTACGAAATTTTTTAACAATACAATGATTAATATACACGGTTGAATATTGGTCATCGAGAATACTTTAAGGGGAGGTACAGTATCGCGGAAATATTATTATATAAATATTTTAATTACAATCATTTAAAAAAATACTTGTTATGTACAGATCAATGGAGGTAAAATAACCATCAATATACCTTACATAAATACAAAATTATCGGCAACAATTTTGCAATTGGATGACTTCAGAAATATATCATCACCTTAATAAATATTATTTGTGTCACACAGTGCTAGCTTGATGGAAAAATTAATTTAATTATATAAGAAAAATGAAAAAACATTTTTAATTACATTTTTACTATAACAAAATTAGAGCTAATATAATACTAGAAATATAAAGAACCTTAACATAAATTATAAAAAATCACAATTTGGTGTCATCAATTACGATTAAGCTACGATCAATTTTATTTTAAATTAAAATAGAATGAAAGCATATTATAATTATTGGGCGGAATAACGACAGATGACCCAATTGTTTTTTTTTTGTTATTAAAAATATTTTTACAATAAATTTCATTTAAAACAATCTCAACGATTAAAATTGAAATGAGTATTTTTCCGAAAACGGCTAGGATTTCAATAAAATCAGTGTGGATCGTCTTGATCTAGGCTTACTCTGATTGCCTGAATTATTGAATCAGAGAGTCCTGTCGAATGTCGACAGGTTGAATGCAAATAAAATCCACACCGATTTTTTTTTCAAAATCCATAAGGTTTACATATCATGTGTAGGTAATAATAAATTATTTATTACGCTTGATTTTTTTTGATAATAGACTAACGATAAACTGCTATTGTATTCTTTTAGATAATAATGATTGTTGTTTAATCAATATTAACAAACACAAGTAGATTTTCTATGAATGAGTGATGTATAAATTGTTATTAAAAATTTAGGATTCTCCTGTTATATATTAAGGTGATAACAATTTATTAATTTTATTTGAATAAAAATTTGTTTTACAAAAATAATGTAGTGGAGATGTAGTGTTTGTATTTTTTGTCTGGAGGTTTCCATTACTGTATGCACGTATCTTTGGACAGCACGTGGCAAAAAGCTAATGTGTCTTTTTGAATTACTTATTTGATGAAAGTGAAAACTGAAAGCCACTGAAACAAACCACATGCACTAAAATAAAATTAACCAAACCGAATTCATTTCGGTATTTTGCGGGAATTTTAAAAACGCTAAAGTATTATCAAGATGTTCTTTGAAACGTAAATTATTAAATATAAAAAAACTTTAAATCTCCACCGGAAGACTGCATTTTCTTTCGTAAATAATATATAGTTATTAGTCATGTATTTTTCATTAATTAAATTTACTATTTTTATTCACTCTACGGTATAAATTCATTAATATTGTTCTTGGGTTTTGAATTTTTAGGTTGATTTGAGCATATGAATGCTGAAACGGACGAGGACATCCGGAGGGGCGTGAAATGGGACCAATAGGCGTATGCATCATAATATAAGGGATGATATAGGGTAGATTCATAGCTATACTTCCCCTTCGGCGGAAGGAAAGATCGCTCATGCATTTTACAGTGAACGTCAATCGCCACTAGAAGCCATTGTCTACTCTACAAAAAGCCTCCAAACTAAGCCGCTTCATAATTCAACCTTTTCCTATTAACCTCTACTATTGTATTGTTTATCCCCATATTCTATTTAGAATCTTATTCATTGATATGCATCAATTTGAATCATATACAGTGGTACCCCGACATACATTGTCCCTACATATGAGTTTTTCGAGATACGAGCATGCGAGTGAGCGATTTTTTGATACGAGATATGAGATAAAATTCAAGATACAAGCAATCGGCTGAGGAAATCCAATTTTTTTTTCTAAACAACCAACATATGAAGAAGGCATAGAACAGTGATGAGAAAAACATTGACGTAAATTAAGCAGAAGTAACACTATATCAACCTTATTTATTTATTTACATTCTCTTTTTCGTTTTTTTTTCGAGGATATTTTAGAGAGTAGAACGGATTATTGGCAGTTTGATTCGAGCAAGCTTGCAGAACGAATTAAACTCGTAAGTCCAGGTATCACTATATTTTTATACAATACAATCATATATTTTTATACAAAAAGGATTCATTTAACGGGAGATATACAATGGGAATATTTTAAGCGAAGTTAGGATATCAATATTATTATTATTATTTTAGTTAGAATGGAATGACCATTTATATTTCGAAATAATATAAACGGCTTATTAATTTATCATAAAAAAATATTTCTGCTACTAAGAGTAACCCCTTACTGTTTGTTATTTTTGCGATAGTTATTCTTACCTCCTTTAAAAATATTCTCAATGATTAAAAATCCACCATGCTTACATTTTTTGTCAATTCTGCTTTATCGTTTAATTATTATTTTTAAAAATATATGTCCTACTTCTTACACTACATCCAAACTTCTCAATCGATAATTTAACTTGTATAGAAAAAAATCGTTAAAAAGAAGTAAGAAGCTTCTTCGACATTTACACGACATTTGATATTTTTGTTTGTATCAAGATGATGGAACAACAAAATGGATGGACAGCATAAATATGGGCACTTGATATTTGGCGTAGTGTATAATTTGGTGATGAGTTGTTTGTTTTATCAGCCTGACAGTCTTTCATCTTGACATCTTATGTAATTCTTTGCTTCTCTTTAAGTGGTTTATTGGCCTTCTAATAATATTATTATAACTCTATAATTCAATGGGTTTGAAACATTTAAAATAAAAAAATCAGTAAGATTATAAACTGAAATAATAACAAATATATATAAAAGACACTGGATGATTTTACTGGAGGATCATTGTTTATAATATTGAAATATTTCTTAAAAATAACGAAACTTGAGCCGAGATGACAACGTTATTTTCTTTTAATATCTATGTCTACTCATTTTTTACATTTGAAGAACAAATGTCATCATGCTTAGAGGCTAGATATCTGATAAATACCTGTCTAAAGATGTGTCTAAGCGTGTCTAGAAATATTATTTTAACCGCAATAATAACTATGTAATGTGTAGTAAATTTCTTATTTATTTTAAATAACTCCATCCACTAAATAAATCCAGACACACATATATCAAAATAATGTTGTGAATGAAGCTAAAAAATGTGCTTTTATAAAAGATACATAAAAATATCAAAAATCGATTATAAACATGGTAAAAATATTGAAAATTTCTTCTATTCTGGTGATTTTTATTTTAATAATATGTGTAAATAAAATATATAAGGCGCGTGTGTACAAATACTGTGGTTATGGATTCGAATCCCGCTCAAGTAAAAAAAAGATTTATTCCTTTATTACGACTGAAAGAAGATGGGGTGGTATTATTAAAATTCCGATCATATTGTTCCAGGTTTGCGCTGATTTCCTGTTACACATTGTTATTTCTAAAAAAAAAACAATATTTGTAAAAACCTCTCGGGCGTACATAAATAAATAAATAATATCATAAACCAATTGATCAAAGAATTCTATGCTTAAATTTAATGAAATAATAATCCTTAAACTAGTCAAAATTTAACACCAACAGACAATGAATTAACACGTTGTATTGTCTAAAAAAAACTTTGTCTAAAAATACCCTTGGGGCGAATTAATATACTTTGAGTAATTTCACCCATAAGCTACACAATCTTGAAATATCATCTATTATCGCTCAAAATATGATTTCCTTTTTAATTAAGTATTTTTCTTAAATATTTCCACGTGGTTATTTTATCTGGAGAACATCGCAAGGCAACTATCATCAGGATGGGCGGGCAGGCTTAGCATGTCTCATATTTATAAAGGGAGCTCTGTGTGCCGGTAAAAAACACAATTAAACATTAATTACCGGGTGGCTGAGGGAGGACTCCTTCGGGATGTTTCTTTTATTTTTGAAGGCACCACAGACTCGTTTATCATGACTTCAGAGCCTTCTAAGACCAACCCACAAAACGACGCCATCGTGCCTCAACCTCAATGCACTGCGATTCTCTTTTGACCATTTCGCCAATCTTGCTTGCTTTATTTTCCTTCATACAATCAACTAGAACCGGCGCCGCTTTATTCCAAACTTATTGCATTTAAACTACAAAACATCGCAATTACTATTTATTAGATTTTTAAAATTAGTTAGCTATGGGCGTATTTAAAACATTATGCCTCAAATAAAATTTATTATAATAATAGAATTTGTGAAGATTATTTTCGTTGTTGTTATACAAGGTCTCAGAGTGGGCGATTTTACACGCCTTATATTCCAGGAAATCAAAGTAATTTTTGCTCAAGACTATTGATCGGATTGTCGACATTCAAGCAGTAATTTATCCTTACTTATACAAAAAACACATGGCATGACTACAATTTAGACAGTTTGGTACAACAAAATAAATTAAGAAAGTATAAAATAAAACATATTAACGTACACATTTGCAATAATTACATCATTTTAAGCATAATAAATTATATATATATATATATATATATAATATATATATATATATATATATATATATATATATATATATATATATGTGTGTGTAAAAATTCCCTATTTTTTGAGTTCATTTCATATCAATAAAGACTGCTTTTATTAAATATTTGACACCTACATACATGTGTAACTGTATATACTTAGTCGTATGTGTTCTTCTTTAAATACAATAAAAATAATTCTTATCTATAAATAGGTTGTTATTTCGGACTTATTACTCAAAATTGATTAAATCGGTGTTATTTGCCTAGTGTTGTTTGTTTTTTTTTTTAACACGCCACAAGAGCTGAAACTGTTAAGTTTGTTCACGGACACTGAAAGTTAAAGCCTCCAGAGTCGATGGTGAACTTGGAGAACTCTCACCTTGTTGTTATTATTATTGTATCATATTGCGAGGAAGAGATTGAAGAGGGAGATTTTTCTCGTGTAGTCCTGTAAGTCGTGTTAGAGTTCAGCGGTGCGTGAATGGAGAGTTTTCTTTTTCGTTGTTTGCTTATAAATTATGCGTGAAGAACAAACAGAACGTCTCTGTCGTTAATGGTAAATTTGTTGGAAGAGGTCGCATAGACATTGGTGTTGGGAAGCTTTCATCTGGAAGAGAAAAATGAGGTGAACGTCTTTGGCGCCAATTACCGAATTGCTCGACTAAAAATGAATTATGTGTCCCTATTCTACGCCCACACACATATCTTATATATTCTTTTATAAATGCTATCTTGACACCCCTATATTATTTTCACGAGACGTAAAAATCCTTACAAAAAGTGAATATTTTAATATGATATAAAACTATTAATCAGAATCCTGATAAGAACATTTAATATACTGATTAAAAGTGTAATAAATTGAAACAACCCTAAAAAATCAGATATAATAAAGTGTGCTTAGTAAAAAATTGAGGTGTGTTATATCAGAGGTAATATTAAGAAGCTTATTACTGTATAATGCCTTATTAGCTTAGTGGTAAGACCAGTAGGCCGGTTCCGAGATATACTGGTTCAATTCCCGCACCAGGTGTGTGTTATAATGATTTGTCAGGATTATTTTAATTTAATAAACTTCAATTCGGTGTAATCTAATATCAATTATTTTTTTAAATAATACGAGAACTGAGACAAGTTAAACTTATATATTATATTATTATTAAGTAGAATGTGTGATGTATTTTCTAGTAAAGAAAAAATCACTACGTCTTTTATAATTACTTGAAAAAAAAACTAATTCAATCAAAAAACATTTGTTTGGGCTTAATAATGCTTTTTGGGCTAAACTAAATATATATTAATAGTTTAATTGACTTTCTCAAATAATAAATATTATTGGACAAAGTCTATATATGTATAATTATATTTAACAGATGATTAAAGATTTTTCAAGTTTCATTAACTGCTTTCAGTGTATATCCTAAATAAATATTACTCCAGTTTCACAAAATCTTTAAAAGAACAGCTCTATTTATGATAGCATATTTTTTTTTAATTATCAATAAGCCTTAAAACTTCTAGGAAAAACTAGAAAAGGCTTTATGAAAACAAATTTGGTTTCAATATATTTATTTTTTATCAAATAAATATGTTTTGAATTATCAAATAACATACTTGGATTCCTTCAAAATAATTTAGGATTCGTCGTTTACTTTGTGAGAGCAAAAATATCACATGAATCAACATACAAAATCAAACAGAGTTCTCTTTGCCTTTGGGGTATTCTTTAAATATTCACAAGACCTTAGGAATTGGATATATATTTTTCATCACATAATACTAACTTCATTATAAATTAATACTTTGAAACATAATACTTCAAAAGATCAAAAAATAAATAAAAACTTGGACTGCGTGATTGGAGCCCACATTCCGCCACTTCAATTTGGCTTGGTTTACCGTGGTGATAATTGGGGAAATAATTATTATAACGATTCGTTTAATTAGATAATTTAGGGTGTTGTTTGTGTGGGTGGATGGGTGTTAAAACAATATGTAATTATGAAGGAAGAAATGTCGCTATTAAGGCAAGATGTTGAAGAAGGTTTCTTGGAGAATGTGATATCCCAATCCTTAGCGGGCGCAGCAAAAGTTCCCGAATAAATTACAATAACTTTTAATTACGGAATTATTCAAGCAGACCAAAACGAATGCTTAGAGCTGAATAACTTTTTCAGTGAGCCATACATTATTGAATGAATCTTATTTCGATAGTTATACATATGTGTGATGACTAGAGACTGTAACTAAGAGCATAATTTGATTTTACCACCAACTCCTAAATTAATACAATATATTAAATGTATGAGAGAGATATTAATTTGATTAAAGAAAAAATATTATATTCAGTTGAACTTTTAACCAAAAATAACTCCCCAAATTTACATTCAATGATAATATAATTTGAATAATTCCTTGTATAAATAATTGAAAGGGTAATTTCTGTATGCTAAATATTTATCATACCGGTAAACATATTATTAATTTTAATTTTTTTATAATTTATATACATGTGTAGATCATCGATTTAATTTATAGAATGGGGTTTATGTCAAATTATTAACAGATTTTATAAATAAAAAAAAAAATATTATTTCAATCTCTACTCACTACATGGAAAAGCCTAATTTGAAGTGCAAAATAGATTTTTGAATATTTTGTGGAATTAGTCATTTTTTTAGTATTTGTATCGTATTATCAATGAAAAGATAAACAAAATTTGTAAATAAATAAATCCTTAAATTTTACATCCCATTGCTTTAAAAAATTTATTAATATCCATTATATGTCTCCATTAGACATTCGCTCTATCATTTGTACTTATTGAACATTGCAGAATAAATGTATCATGTAGATTTGTATACATTATTGGAATATTTTTCATATATGATATGAGAATGGCAGTGTGTACCCCAAAGCAATATGAGTCACCCTTTAGTCGCTTTTCAAACACTCGTCATCAATAATTCTCAGTCAAAGAAACTGCGAACAGATCTACTGGGACGATTCAATTGTTCCACCGAACAATGAACGGATGAAATCTTTCTTCTTTTACTTCTTGCTTTCTTAGAACAATGATCAAATATTCCCCCCAACAGTGGTTTGTTCTCCCCTTCAACCCTCCGACAATCTGGTGATTCTGTCCGGGAAAATATGAAGAGGTCAAATTATTGTATTTTTAAACGTTTCCATTCACCAGATCTTCTGCCAGACATAATCTTCTCATTGTTACGCGACAATGAATGTCTGGAAAACAAGGAACATATTCATTCAAAGCTGATACTACCCATGAAAAATTATAAAGTAAATTCATCATGTCAGACTGGCTTGAAGATTTTATTTCAAAACATAATTAGACAACATGCTGTTCAAAATGTAACCGAAACCACATCATTCCAAAAGTACAACACAAAAGGATGCTTTTTCATGGTAACAATGACCCTTTTCTAATCATTAAAGTAAACTTTTTGAGCCTGGCAAACCTTTTTGTACATTTAACAAGGTTGCTTATGATAATTATATGTACTCATATTTAATCACTCTCTTTCAGTTACATGATCAAACATGTTTGTTATTTGACCCCTCTATAAATAAATATTTTGTACATTTTTGTAGGTTATTTTTTATAAATAACATTATTTAGATGATCGTTAAATATTGAAATCACTAAAATAGTCAACAGCAACAAAATGTCATAATTCACATTATCTATGGTCTGTTAATGTGACATATAAATAATGTTTCACTGTCCATCATGAACTACCCACCTTTACACTAAATATTAAATAGGTATATTTTCTGGATTCTTAGTATTATTTATCTGCTAATCTACTGCGTGGGTTTATCTCAGTTCTAACGAATGAACTATTTTTGGGTCAACCATTTTTAGATTAATGAAAATATGTATGCAAATAAATTATTTATTTATTTTAAATATAATTATACAAAATATATAGTAATAAAAATAAATTTTATTTTTATTTATCAACCCGCACACATAGTGTGTGTAGATATTGTTAGAAAGTCAACCCGAATATCCCTCGTTAGTGTGACAAACTTTAAATTGTTCAATTATTCTAACATCATGCAAAACAGTCCTAATTATAAACAAACCATTATTTATAAGCTTATTTTTAATGAAATATATTCCTATGGGGAAAGATTTATATGCTTCCTGATAATATTTGAGAGGTACGATTTTAGTCGAAGTGACTAGAGCAAATGCCAGAACTTCCTTTTTATGTAATCGTGGATTAAAAGAATAATCCCTCACCCGAAGGGTTTCTTCATGTTGAAATACGACAATTTGGGAATGAGTAAAGGGGAAAGTCTTACCAAACTTTACTACAACCTTGCTGAAGTGACACAAATAGAAAATAAAATTACCTCCACCTAACAAAATTACCAAAATAAATTATTTATAATTTTACGATCTCACTAAAAATAAATAATATAAAGGTTTACTTCGTTGAAAATTAAGTCAATTGTTTATGTGTTTATATCATTTTGTTTATAAACCTACTAATTGAGAGCTAATTCCGGATTTACTATACTATTTTTTTGTTTGGTGGTAAATAAAAATAAAAATTGTGACAATATTTAATATATATATAAAAAAAATCCTTTACTTCGTATCAAGGCATGCTTTACTAGAAAAATAGCGATTGAACCATATATATATATATATATATATATATATATATATATATATATTTTAGGGTACGGAATTCAGTTAAATCATTAATTTTATTTAAAAAAAAATTGAGACTTAATTACTAATACATTAAAAAACAATTTAAAGACTGCAAACAATAAATAATGATTGTATGTATGTATATTGTTAATAATTTGTCCTTGTATATATTTAAAAGGCGTAGAGTTGATGTTGTCGCACGACATTTTTTACGATGTAGCGCATAAATCCCTCGAAAGAATATAAAAAAATTTCCCCCAGGTCCGATCTCTATCAGTAAAGGAAAAAAGCCCTCAAGTGGTAACTTAAGCCCTAACATGGGTATTTACTTTGCAAGACTTTGTAAAGAGGGTCGAGTGGTGCTAATAAAACCCAATGTCGCGGTCGCCGCCTGTTTGCTCTTCTTCGTCGTATAGTCTTCCTTACTTCTTCCCACCCACAACTTGGGACTTGGTGACTCCTAACATGAACACAGCCACGCTTTTCCTCCTTGGAATCGAACGTGCCCAATTTGGCTTGATTAAAATCTGTGATGACAGAAACGCGTACTGATCTTTATGTCTGGCTCGACGCCGAACACAGATTGGATCTTCGGCCATACAAAAATATTTTAAATCAATCATGATTCTCCAAGATTATGGCAGTTGTGCCATAAACCAAAAGTAAATAAGTGGGTGGAAGAGTAGTAAAGTCAAACTTTATATTAATAAAGCTAAATTCATTTGCTTCGAAGAAACAAGAGTTTATCTTATCAATGGATTGCCAATTTAAATTAAATGTTACACAATCATCATGTTTGTTAGTATGTTTTATTATTAATTATATTTTAATTAATAATTAACTTTCCCATAATTAATATCTCCAGTAATAAAATTGGGTATAGAAACTCATATGTATGTATATTCTGAACACCTTAGCTTATTTCTTAGGTCTATTGTATTTTCAATTATTTTTAATTCATTTATAATTAAAAAATATTATACAACTCAATATAAGCCTGTTGTTATTTATTGTACCTTTTTGATAATCTTGAAGCAAATTAAAATTAAAAGTGCACTGATAAAAGTAATTGCAGCGTATCTCTTCTTTGAATTTAAATTCATATTATTTATAAAACAATATTTAAAAAAAAACAATAAATATAGGGAAATACAAACTCAATTCAGAAAACTAAACACATCAAGCCAAAATTCAACAGAAATTATTTTAATAGCTAATATGTATAAATCAAAGCATATTACATATGTATGTACATAGTTTGAAAGCCTCTCGTAAAAAAAATATATCAAGCACTTGTATTATAAGGAAAAACAATCAGAAAAAATAAAACCACACGAAGATAAGATAATATTTCCGTTTATAAATAAATCTGTCATAGAAGCCTGTTTATTCATACTGAGAATTAATAAATTCAGTGTGGAGTTGCGAACAGATGTGTTTGTAAAAAGAGAGGGCTGTGAACAAAATGAGTTTGGCAAAAGCTAGGGGTGGTAGTAAATTTTAATTTCAGCACAGCCTTCCATTAGAGTCTGACCTCTGATCATTTGACAGCTACAACTGGGTCACACAACTATACAGTTAACTAAACTAAACAACACTGGACACACCGCATTTGTTACCATATCGTGTATAAAAAGTACCCACCGTTCCGTGCATAAACATTTGTACTGATGCAAAAAAGGCAATATCATCCCCACGTTCTACCAATACAAATAAATGTTTGACCCCTTTCATCATCTCCGTTCGATTAAAACTCCAATTTTAATTTTATTTTAAATTACCAAACACGACTATGTTCGTATAGAATGTATAATTATATTTTATCCATAGTTAAATGATTTCTGTATGAACATAGAGCCTTACAAAATGGTTAATGAATATCTAACACAAAATTTGAAAAATTATTTTTCAATTTAAGTGGTACTCAAACCTATTACCACAATGTCTGTAACCATGTGTTTAAATGTAAAATTTATGACTATTTTAATTTATTGGTTTAAATAATATTATCAATATAATATTTTTCGGTATTTATATTGATTTTTAATTTTACAAAAGCAGTATTTAGGTATACTCACGATTAAGTATACATATTCTTATTCCCTGAATTTTAAATGAATGATTACTAAGATAATTATTTAGATCTATAAGTAATCTTGCATATTTTTTAAAGGCCGTGTTTTTTCACACTTAGTTGAAATATCATATTTACTTTATTAGTAAGTGACGTCATCATTTATTAATTTATATACACCCCGAGGAGCTTTTTTAAAGTATTTAACAAATCCTGTTTTTAGGCAACTCTACCCGAATTAATAATCTCCTCAGTATTTATCTTAAAATCCAGGAAATCAAAGTAAACCTAGATCAATATTATCCTTTTGAATTTAATTAATATTTTTCCGATTTCCCAGTCGTCATAACCGATCAAAAATGTTTTAACTCAAGCAAGATTCGAATCCATGATCACAATATTATAAAACTATTATCAGTTATTAATAAGTAAATGACATCGATTACTAAGCTACGAAATACGAGTATTTAGTAAGCATCAAAAAACCCAGTATATTTTTGCAAGATCGCTAACTTCACAACTCTCCTATAAAAAATACGTCACGCTATCTTCAGATTGTTGCTATTATACACACCAAGCTTGTCGGCAATGTATTCAATTTATTACTCAAAAAATACTACGTAAAAGTATTAATTATTTAATATTGATTGAGGATGAAGTTTATAAAGTCCTTATATTGTATAGGAGGATGTCGTATATTATGCGATAGTGTGACGCGGGCCAGTTATCCCGTCAATATATCAACCAGCTTCTAGTCTTTTTGTAAATTTACGGCATTGCACATATCTATTATATTTGTGCTACTAGTATAGTACAAACTATCGTTATATTATCCAAAACTTCCATATTTAGTAGCTTTCATTTTTATACTTTTAAAAAATATATATGTGGAATGTCATAAAATAGTGTTTATAGTCTGCGGTAGGATTGGTGTTCAAATGAAACGTTCGCTGGTTTCAGGACATAATGTGTGTTTTCAGAGTGTGGTGCTCGTAAAAAGTTTTCAGTTTTCATGGTCATGTAATTGGTTCTCCGTTAAAGGCTTTATCTGGGTTCTCTCTAACTACACACACAACCAACGTTTAATTTTAAAGACTTCCTCCGCTTCCAAGACAATTAACTCCTCTTTACTAAAGATATATTACTCAGGCATTATTAAATCAAATAAGACAATTAGATTGATTTACTATACAAACACCTGCCTTCATTTTAGTCAATCGACAAAAAAAAGATATAGAGGAGCTAAAGGTAGAAACCCAACATAGGTTAATTAAAAATTGCTTAAAAATTAAGCTTTTATTAAATAATAATTGTAAAAGTGTTATTCGAGTGGTTGGTACGTGAGCAAAATATGAATTCAAATTCAAATGTCTACATAAACATATTTAAGGCGTTAGAGAGTCGAAATCTCCCAAATCCAATCCGAATAAAATTAAAAGAATTTGCAATATTTTGATAATCTTAAATTACAAGTTACGTTAAAGGATCAGTTATAACCAATAATTTAAAGTTTTTTTCATTTATCTTCGCATTTATATATTTGTTTATATATTCCTGCAGGTTTTTTTTGAAGGCTTAGAATAAATAGTTGTCTTTAAGACACAGCAACTTGTAATTACACAGATCATCAAAATAGCGATTCTGATTGTCTTAATAATGAACTTAGAATTAACCTTGCAATCTATGAAATCAGATTAAACCTGGATCAAGATGATCGATCTGAATGTTATTTATTTTATTCCCGATATCCCAATCGTAAAAAGCGATTCAAAACAGTTTTTCGAAGTAAACTATATAAAGCAAATAATGTGTGGTTGACAAAACTAATTAGAGTGTATTTATTAATGAGATTTTATTGTGTGAATTTCTGGCCTTAAAACATACCATCACATTAGCATATGGCTTTTTACCATAGACGTGAGTTCTAAACCTGCTCATTAATTGGTGTACTGAGGTAATATTTTTTTTAATTCAATTGAATGTACATATAGTTAATATAAGTGGTAGTTGGGTATATATTTATATAAGCTGATTGTTAGTAGGTCAAGACAAAGCTGAAATAAAGATAATAGCAATTAGAGTGTGGGCCACTTTTTGTAGTGGCAAGGCTGCGAGCTTAATGATGTCGTAAATCAAAGTAATTAAGATGTTTGGCAGAAAAGGATATCGAAGACAGGAAGACCGCGACCAGAAACCATCCTTGCCACCGTGTGCTTGGCCAAACTTGCTTCCTGCACCATCTGCTCCAGACGGGAGTTATGATGGCCACTTGCAGGATCAGCTCTATTCATTAAATTTGTATTAAACTTCCTCCTCCTTCCAAGACTACTTCTAAAAGGAAGAGCCTTTGCCCGCCGCCATTCAGCCAACCCCAACCAACTTTACATTACTACCTATATTGCTGCATTTTTCTATGGCCTTCACACAATATGGCTTCAAAGGCTAGACACTGCTAAGTAGCTAATTATTTTATACCTATTTACATATAAATATAAGAAAATAACTTGTGACGCCTTGCCTATTGGCAGGAATCCCTTCATAAGGGGTTGGCCAGGCCACCTTGGCCTTTACGGGAGAATATAGTAGAGATGGTTTCCCAGGCCACCACACAGCAATGAGTACTTAAGATCTAGTTTGCTAAGCTAGATCTACCAAGTGACTCCGGTGCCGTGAATCGAACCCGGGAGTCTTCACTCACGAATCCGTCACACTAACCACTGGGCCACAAGGCGGCTCAAAAGAGAAAATAACTTCATGATGACGACTAATCATTTATTCATTTATTTATACAGAATATTGCACAAGCACAAGTAATAGTTAAATGAAAATATATTAACTATGCATAATTAGATATTCTAAAATGTATTTATAATTTTTAAAAATAACTCAGCATTTCGTAATTTGAGTGTAGACAAATCAATGACAGAGCTTATTTTATAGTGTAATTATTACATTTTTATTTCTAAGAGTCGAGAGCAAATTCAGCTGTTTTTTTTATAAAATTCATCTAAACTATCGTTCTGATATCATACTTGTTAATATTTGTATTTAAAATGAAAAGATAATCATTATATAAATTTATTTATATTGTTAAACGTAAGTTCATTTTACAAAAGAACTTCCAAAATTGATATCATTAGAAAATTTAATAACATTGTAATAATTCACTCGATTCAAATTTGGTTTTACCTTAATTAATCTGTTATTTAGTTTTAAGCATAATACTTTGTAATTGTTTTTGTTAATGTAGTCTATTCTTGTTATTATTTTTTTTTAATCTTCAGATCTATAAATAGGTCATTTTTTCCCATACTTTTTATTAAATAATATTAAGTATCTCTAATGTCACATAAAAATGTTATTCTCATGTAAGTTATAGGTAAAAAGATTTACATATTCTGTACACCTAAGTCTATTTCATAAGATGTTTTGTATTATATGCACAATGTAAAATTCAAATTAAATTCTAATACATTATATTGTTTAATCATAGTAGATGGTTCATAGTTACAATAAATAATGCTGATTGATTTAACTCTTACACTTAACACTTAATTTTTTTTTTAAATAAACTATAGATATTTTTAACCGATAGTCGAACGCATTCCGAGCAAAATTGTTAAAAGAAAAGCTCGACGTTAAAATGTGAGGTTTCTTGGTGGTGATTTTTTTAGTTGTTTTATGGGGAGAAGTGCTTCCCTTATTTCTTGAACGCTCTTTCTCCCCTGCAGAAATGATTGAGCATTTTTTCTTTAATTAGTTCACCCCTAATTTGAATTTCATTTTGCCCGGAGATCATTTTTTCAGACGATTTATTTAACTTCAGTCGCGCGTTGTGGCTTCAATAAATTTATTCTTGTACCTTAGTCAAACGCTTTTCAAACAATATTGAATGAATCTATAATGGTTTTTAAAAATAGCAATCTGCAATCATTTATATTCGGATATTTTACATAACTGAAAATTATTACATCATTTTAAAATGCCTTTTTTTTTACGGGACAAGGGTTCGTTAAAAGTCGGTATTAACCTTAAGATTCAGGAAAAGGAATGAATTAATATTATATCCGAAATCCCAGTTGATATTTTAAAAATAGTAACTATTTTCCTGATTATTTTATTAGTATACTTATAAAACGTGTTCTATGAAAATTTTTTTTAATTTAAATACTAATATTACAAATAATTAAATATTTTTACTTTTTTTTTTGAATACATAAAATACAATTTATGCTGTTTAAGGTTAGTTGTTAAGTAATCGACTCAACTTCACATCCCAACATTTATTACAGCATCATCTGTTTGAAAATTCGTCACAGTAGAATATTTGCATATAATAATGTTTTATGTAATATCTAAAAACCAATCCAAAACCCTTATTGTCCACATTTTAAGATATTCACAAAATATTTATTTATTTTTTCACTATTTTCGCAATTTTTCTCAATATAATTTACATTATTACTTAAGTAACCTTATTATTTAATTATTAATAACATTAACCTTAAGGTTGAGAATAATTTACTAATTTTTGAACAACTGTATATCATGAGTATTAGAAATGACTCTCTAAAACACAATATGCACACATTTATAAAATATTTATCTAGGTACAATTCAATTGAATACAAAATCACCATTATAGAGGTGAGTTTATTATGAGGTGTTGGATAGTCTTAAGCCAGTTTGGAGAGCTTAATTAGGGTATGATTTGGCCGTAGTTTAATACATGGAGAACGTGTCGTCTAAATTCAGCTGATTTTGTGGTACAAGACAATCACCATGGGAATATTTGGTTGTATATTCCTCCTGAAAACACACATAGCTTTACAGGCAGTCATATTTCAAACAGGTTTCAGAACGCCCAAGGGACAACACATCCTTACTTACTACATTTCCTACAATACAATACTACATTAATAATACTCTGAGTGTGTGTATAAAAATAAATAAATACCCTGCACTACATTTTAAAACACTAAGCATGGATTTGTTGCTACAGGGCATTCGTATTATATGTATATGTACTTAACATATACATTCATTTCTTGCTTTTTATAGAAAAGTATCCTTATAATGCACACAGTGAAGAAATAATTACGAAATGGAAGAGAAAAGTCTTAAATTCTGAATAGAGGATTTCTGTAAAAGGTTTGCAAAAAAAATTTAATCATTTAAATTCGGGTTTAAAATTCAATTAAACAATAATATGTAAAATAAAATATAATTATTATTCATCGGAGGTTCATTTTGACTAAAACTTTTATTAGCTTCTTTCTCCTCTTTTTACATATTTTGTTTCTTAGGGGGTATTGATTATTGAATTTTATTGATACCTAATTATAATTTTTTTGGTTGTCTGAAGTATTTTGACAAGTATCTCCTCATCTCCAAGTTGGAAAAAGTATGTCCTATACAAATTCGTTTAATAACTAGTTTATAATGATTTTTTTTCGTAATCTTCAAATATAATATAATATAATCCATAAATATGTAGGTACGGCTTAATCCACAATGGTGAACTTAAAAAAAATCCTTATGGTATAAACAAAATATCTTCGTACTTTTTAAAATGTTTTTATAATAGTTTAGAGAATAGCCTTTTGTACAATGGTCTTATTGTAGTAAAATCTGTTACCGCAAAAAAGTGGAGCTATCTCGTTTACTGATTAGGCCGTTTATTTATGCTTGCTATCTATATTTAAAAATAAAAAAGAACTTTATTTATTTTCAATGCACAATAGATGCACTTATAATATTAATTTCTCATATATTTTTAATATTATCAAATAGTCGAGAATTGAAAAGATGGTGGAAAACGTCTTGTTGAAGAGTTCATTGTGTTGCAGCATCCGTTCTGAGAACGAAGAGCTGATATTAGATTCCTGGATGAACAAATATTAAATGCTCATACTCTATCACTACTTAAATAAATATTCAAATCATAAATAAACCATGCTTTGTATATCAATTGTTGTGATTATACTTAAGAACTGTACTACTTTTTGTGAGTGGAAGTGGATTTATTTTAAGAATATGGATATTTCATGTATTTATAATTTTTATTTTCATCAACCAAAAAATAAAAATGTTATGTGTGAATCCCGACCTATCTAAACCTTTCATGAATGAAAAAAAATACATAAAATATTCCATGCATTTTTAAATATTAAATTTTACACACGACCGACATGTTACTTGTGAAGAAACCGATATTGACATAACTAAGGTCATCGTGTGATGTGTGGAATATGAACCTTAATAATTATCTTAATTTAGTTACAATTAAATGACTCGTGTAGACTATTATCGATGATGATATTCGGCAATCTCTTTGACGTTGTAAAACTTCACTTTGGCAAAGTGGTATTGTGTTTAAAGTGTTGAAGCCTCTTTGTGAATTTAACATGAAGTAACTCGAGGCCCGTGGATTAAAAATCAACTTCACGACTTATTACCGCCGAATAAACTTTGCTTTATCGCTCAATTTTTTACCATTATTTACGTTTCACTCTTTTCCAGGCCTCGAAACTCTCTCAAGATTTATTTACACGTACTTACAACGTATAGGTTCAATTTTCTACTTGTTTATATAATATTTTTATAATAAAAACTATACCGATAAGAAATTTATCTCAAAATATTTAGTAAAGCCTTCCTTATTATCGATAAACCAATAGGTCATTTGATTTTCGAAGCGTCGTAAATGCTTTAAGTCGATTTCTGAATTTCCGATGTCAAGTCCTGCTACACTTTGCATCAAATTTTTAAATAAAATAATTTCATACTTTTATTTATTTTATTTATTTACGTCCCGAGGAGCTTTTATTTTAGAGAGGGTCTTTTTGAGGGGTTTTTATACACAACAAAGTGTTAATTGGCGGTGATCTTAACTATTACTAGTTACACAGGTCACCGACCGAGGAAATCAGAGTAAACCTGGATCAAGGCGATCGATCGGGATTTTATTAATATTGTTCCCGACCTTCCAGTCGTAATAACCGATCAAATCAATTTTAAAAATTCTTAACTTGAGTGGGATTTGAACCCATGACTACAGTATTTGTAGCCACGCTTCTTATCCCCTGAGATATTAATTACGCTGGTACATACAAAAAATATATTGCAAAGTCTTCATTAAAACAACGATGAACTTCATTATTTTGTACTCAATTCAAATATACAATGTAAGTCTTTTAACTTTCAATGAATTTGTTGCTTCGGCTGTCGGATTGAAGTCGGAAAGACTGGGGAATAAAATTGTTCCGTACTTAAGGAAAAGACTTTTCATTTTGCTTTTGCAAAAGTTCCGTCTCAAATAAAGATTAATGCAATTGAAGCCATCGGCTAATTCACTTTTACAATCCTTATCTCTAATAAAATGGTACTAATTTAAATATGTAAGAAATATTGTTTTAAATAATGGGTAATAAATAAATTTAAAAGAATTTTAATAATTTAATTTAAGAAGAGTAATAATTTAAAGGTATTTATTAAAGTACTTTTGCATTTTCAATTTGCAAATAATCACACAACCATGTTTCATACTCAACCACCCGCAAATCTTATAAAATGTTATAAGACAAAACTCCTTTCTGTATTAGGTAATCTTGTGCAGTAATTTCTTCTGGCGACTTCTCATCTAGATATGGAAATGAAATCAAATAACGTTATAATTTTGGTACAAAAGAAGAAACGAAATGCAGCAGAGAGCATGAAGTATGAGTGGGGAAACTTTTGACAAACCACATGAATATTTTACGTTCAAACAGTAAGTGTTCTCAAAGAGATTATATAACCGCTACTTAGTCTACTACGCTTTTTATGCAACTTTACATAATTGCTTTGTATCTCAAAATATTATGACCGAAACTCGGGACTTGAATTATTCACTACTCGTGAGGAAATTCATAGACGCTTGGATAACAAAAACTTACTGATTTACAGATTTCATAACAAATCCAAAACTCTAATACATTCCCAACTAAATATTCTTACATATTTTCAATCCGTTTTGCAATACACAATAAAATATAACAAAAAAACATTCTTATAATATCATTGATGGTGATATATTTCGACAGCTTAAAAGATTTTTAAGGCAATTTAAATATATTGAACTATGCATCAGCTACATTTTTTCACATAAATATTTTATTAATACAAGGTTTTTATTCTATATATTTTTCCATCTTGTGATAAATTCACCGCTTTTTCATAATTTATAATGATAAATGTACACAATTGTTTCCCTCATCATATTATACTAATAATTTAATTTATTCATTTCACATTATTGTATTTTTAACTCGCTTTTTTCGTATTTTCCATAATAATAATATATCTATAAAATATTTGAAATATGGGAAAAAGTAATATTTACGTAATTAATGGAGGAACAAGTTATAATTTTGAGAAGGCAATGAATTATAATTGAGTAAAATATACCAACAATAATGGTGAGAGATAAGTCATAATATTTTTTTACCAATTAGATGTTCTATAATTTATCTCAAAAATATAAGATTTAAAGGAACCTGAAGGTTTAGATTATTATGTTCTTTTCGATATTTCATCATACCTGGTCCTAAATTATACGTGCGTTCAAATTAGTTTTTTAAGGAGAGACAATCATAATCGATCTTATGGCTTTAATAAAGTAATACATAATTTGATATAATGATATGATATCGAGCCAAAGTCTAGGTAGTTGCTTATTTTTGGAAAAGAACGTCATCGTAGATCGATTTTAGCGATACAAAGTGTGTCTGTCACAATAGTGTGTCAATTTCCTCGTGTCAATCGCTAACTATACTAAACCAGAGCTTGTAGTAGACTAGTACATATAATATTAGAGTTGACTTGACTTGACTAGAGCTTTACGATCTGCACTGTACGTGTCACCCGATGGAATAAGTTATTTCCGAACACTTCACTATCGTAATGTTCCACCTCTCTTATTAATATTGCAAGTGAATACTTTGTCCGCATACCGAATTGAAAGCCCACTTTGATCACTGCCAAGGATATTGTCACTAAGGTTTTAATATCGGATCGTTTTTTGACGACCGGCTGCACTTTATATGAACCCAGATATCTCATTACTGATCCTGAAACTTGCGATGACTTTTAAAAATAAATTTACTTTATCAAATTATTCTAAAGATGACTACATATTAGTAGTCAAAAGTATACTTAGACATTAGACATCTCAAAAATAAAATATTGTGAAAGTGACATCAAATAAATCTCTAGACGCCCCCGGTCTGATAGATTTTGGATTTTTATATTTGTTTATTATTTTTAATTTGTCTCTTCATAATAATTCCTACTGTTATCACCTTAAAATCCATGAAATCAAAGTAAAAATAGGATCGAGCGGGATTAATATATTTTTAATTTGAACCCATGGTATTTGTAGCCAGTGACTTATCTATTGTAAAATTTCATTTGTACATATATTATATAAATGATTCAATGCCTGTTTTGCTACTTTGTAAGATTTTAAACACTGAAAAGCCCATTAAGAATAAAACAGTATATAATAATTATTCATGAGCAGACTGCTATTAATATTTCAAACGATTAAAATAAATTAAAACCGAAATGCTACTTCATCCATGAGCTACTTATATGCGGGTTTTATTCCCGACTACAAGTAAGTTTGTTAATTGATACATTTTTAATCTATTTCAAAAATTCCTTGATTATTTATTTTGAAGAAATCATTTGTCTTTTTTTTTAATTAAAATAAAAATTATGGTGACAAAAAATAATTTTTATTCACATTTGATTCAGGCAATAACTCCACCAGTTCATTTAAAAAGTACACCACCCATTTTAGAGGTCACGAAACATGAATCGATAAACAAGTTAGAGTAGTAGTTGTCTATGTGTTAAATATATAATATATTGTAATAATATAATAAGGGTGGTATTTGGTCGGTTATGTCATGAATTATTAATGTGCGGTTAGTATCAGCAGCCAGTGCCATGTTTAGCTTTTCTCTACTCAAATTACACACTTAAGGACTTACAACATACAAATAGCCGCATTTTGTCACACAACACGTGTATTACTTCAATAATATACATTGATATCTCTGATAAATGCCCTGCCGTCTTGCTCAACAACCAATTATTTAACCCCCTTTAATATAAATCATCTACACCTTGGGGTATATGTACATTCGAATATTCTAACTACATATAAGGTAATGATTCTTTGGGAAAAAATTATATAAAATACAAACCTACATTTTAAAAACTGCGAACCATTTCTAAAATTTACTTTTTAAGATCGTTTTTTCAAATATTGGAATATGATCATTTTGATTAATATTTGTCAAGCTAGATGTCGTGTATTAGATACCGTATAAATTCAAATTATTTAAATTCATTTATGGTTAGTTAATCCTCGTGAGAAACAAAGTCTAATAAGTTTTAATAAAAAAACAGTAGAAAAACAACGAATACTTACGTATATATTATTATTTGCAGACTACTTATGTGTGTATTTTTTTAGTTTATCCTATAATACTTTTAACTGTTACAGTTACACAAGAGAGACTATGTCTTTTTTCTTATTTCACAATACAGATAATCAGATAAAAAGTTTCTAAACTTCCTTATGTCATGCAGCTTCTATATAAAAACAGGTTTTTTTAGGATAAATATTTGGTAGTAGTTTATGAATATAATTGCATGAACTTTACAGCATATTTCATGATTAAACAGTAAAGAAAGGGGCGAAATTTGTACCGAAGCCATTCCGACATAATTTCATCTCAGATCCATGAAATCTATTTCACTTTTACTGGCATATCTTGAGGGTTTAATTCATCTATTCTAGGGCCCTCTTTCCTAATGATCGTCTGCCAAATTCCAAAGGTATGAAGCTAGGAAAATTGACAAAGTGCCTCCCTCAATTTGGGAGCAAAGCTTTAGATTTATGGAGGTTGGATGATCCTCTAAGACACGGAGGAGATATTCCAAGACAACTTATTGTTTGTGATGATAATTAACTCCGTTTATAGCATATTTATGGTGTGGGTGAAATATTCAATGAATAATATTTTTCTAAAAATCGAGAATTCTTTTCAAGTTATATTCACGAGAAATCGAAAAGGCCAAATTATAAGGTATTAATTTTCCTCCAATAGATGATTAATGACTTGGAGTGTTGTTTCACTTGTAATATTTTGAAGAATAAATTGATAATTATCGTGTAATTCGATACAAACATCATTAGCAAATGAGCGGCTAAAATTAACGACCCGCTTTGAAATTTTAAAATATTAAGAAAAAAATCATTACATTTACAAAATGGTTCCCTTCTCAAAAATACTTTTCATCGGAAAAACGTGAGCGGGAGAAATTGCCCAGTCATTTGTATTCGAACAAGAAATAATAAATGTTCGTCACTTGAATAAAAATTTATACGTAGGTATTTAATAAAAAAAGATTATTATTTTGATTTCCTAAAGAAGTATTTTTTTGATATGTCTGTATAAAATGGCATGTTTTCGACAGACGGTCAAACACTTCCAATGCTTCCCTTTCATTTACTTTCTTTTAAATTGTGGGAATATTTCAGACAAGGAAACCGACACAATGTGGGCTGATTGTTAGTCAAAATATATTCAGAGAACAGGCTCTAAATTGTAAATCTTAAATCCGTTAAAAGCTACTCATTTACATCAAGACGAGAAATGTTTTACTAAGAAAATATTCAAGAAAAAATATCCCGTTGTCTCTTTTTATTGAAAATTATAATTCGATTTAAAAACGTGTGTGGTGAAAGTGTGAAATTCTATTTAAAATATGTGTCATTGTATGACGGGTTATTTTATGAAGTTTTGGATGAAAAATATTCATAAAATGTCTGGGTGAGAAATTAATACAAAAGCATTTCAAAAATGTTGTACAAGCGCCACGGTCAGTCAGGAATGTTAAAATTTTAGTATGGATAATAATTTAATTTTAAAAGCATTTTTCGCACTAAAACGATTGTATATTATTCAATTTAATATTTTTCGGAAAAACAGTCAAGTGTACAAACAAAGAAAAGGATCTGAAATTAATTTTAAGCACGCAATTCAGTCTCCCTTTTCCCGCATCAATCACGAGGCAAAATTGCAAGTAAAACATCTTATAAATTGTACTTCAAAGCATCCTTCCTACAAATTCCACGATTTTGACCGAAAAACGATGTTAAAAATTCTCGTTTATTATTTTTAAATATATCAAGGTTTCGAGTTGAACTCTACCGAAAGCTACTCTCTGAATTTATTAAAAGTTTGACGTGCAATTAGCTTATAAAGCTTCATATTCCATTCGGTAAGTTCATTTCAAAGCAAACTAATTCTTAATTAATTATTCATTGTAAAAATAGCGAGTATGGTTGAAATTGTTTGATTTTGGAGTCGAAAGAATGTTTCAATCACATTAAATTGTGATAAAATCAATAGGTAATCTGGGCACATTGTTCTTATACTCAATCAAATATTTCGGTTAAAAAGGCGCGTCCGCCGGTTAAGGATTAAGTCTATAACTAATTAATATTTTATATGTACTAACATCATCATCGATACGCTATTTATTGGCCAACAATCCATAGTTAGGCATCTGTTTCAGTAAAACAGGATATCAATACAACCGGCTGCCGCCATAGAGCTTTTGAACAGATATAAGGTTTTTCATTAGACGAGCCTGAGAGCTGATAATGTTGAAGAACTAAAGAGCTGTGGTGGGACAAACAGCTAGCTATTATTAAATTATACGAATCCTCGTCGGCGGACCTAATCCACCGATTTGCCGTGGATAATATATAAGCCGACCTAATTGGCCAACTCTACAGAATTCAGAACACCTGAAACTACGTACAACTCGAAATAGACCTACAACCTTTGTTTTAACGACATTCATCTCAACATTTCCTAAATAAGACACTTTAAGTTAATCAATTATAACCTATGAATCATGTACGCAAAATGAGTAAAATTTAAAATATATATAGTGGTACCTCGACATACGAATGCCCTGACATACGAATATTTTGAGATACGACGAATAATATTCGAGAATTTCCACCTCGACATACAATGTAAATTTGAGATACTAATTTTTATGCGCGATAATTTTATAGATGATCGCTAATTTTTATGGAATATCACTACTAGAATTTCGCGCCAGAATTGTGTATATGTAGAAATCAATAAATATTTTTTATGTGCGTTATTACTAGTTTATTTGTTTTACCCTAAAATTATCCACCACCCAATTATCCATTTTTTATTAAAAAAAAACACGTGGTACTTTAAGAAAACCATTTTTTTGCTAGGACTTTTTGAGGGGCTGGATCGGATGAATGGCAGTTTGTTGTGTGAACTTGTTTTGCATGCATGTATAAATGTAAATAATAATAGGTATATGTATAAATGAAATATTTACAATAATTATGATATCTATAAAATAAAATAACTATCTGTACAAATAAATCGTAGAATCATTGAATAAGGAGGTGTGAGCGTTTAGAAGAAAAATTAATAGCGATTCTTTCATATATCGAGTAAGATTCCGTAATGAATTATGCTTGTTATGGGAGGTTCGACTTTATTTTTTACTTTCTACAATAATATATATCATATTTGGCAATAGTATCATATAATGCTGCAAGAAAACCAACAAAAAACATTTTATTGATTTGTATTTCAAGAACCCAAAACTTGTACTAATAAAAAATATGTTATTTCTTTCCCTGCAAAATAAACACGGAGAATAAGTTTATAAGAATTTTAGTATTTCAAATCTCTAAGCTTACATTTAAATGGCTTGAAAATTTTCTATCGTAACTATGTATTTACATTTATATGTGTTGATTTATTTTTTCAATGTCTACAGTACAAAATGTCAGATTCTCACGTGGTTTTTGCCACTGTCAGCCAACAGTTGCGCGTATTAATTTCAAGCGTTCACATTAAAATGTATTTTAATAGCAAGGGCCGTATTATTATAATATATAATAGATAAGTGTGAAGGGCTGAAGAAGGTCTGCTTGGTGTTCACAGCCAATTATTTATTCATGTCCCCTTGTTGCGGTGCTACGATCAAATTTATGGTTTTCGTCCACAAGTCTCACGTCTGTTCTTATGCAAAAACTACGAGGAGGCTTACTCCAAAAGGTTTTGCTTTATGTTGGTTAATCACATTATACTAAAATTGTTACGTGTTCACTCTGTCTTTGAAACATTCCAACAATTATATGTTCATAAGTTGGTAAATATCATAGATATAAACATTAGATATCGCAGTGCATAGTATATTGAGATCCAAATCCACTTGGAAAATGCATAGTGATTAAATGAGATTGCCTATTTAAAAAGACTTTTATTTAAAGAGCCTCGCTAGTTGCAAGTCAAATCATAGTCTATTGGATACAAGATCTACTGTGAAATTACTAATAAATAATTATATATAAAAACCCAACTATTATATTTATAGAATAATATCTCCATAGATATAAACATTAGATATCGCATTGCATGTGAATAAGTCGTGTAGCCCGTGTATTGTTGCACTTTTCTCTCCTATTCGATAGAGGCATAGGTGTGTCTCCCTCACTCAACACATTTCTAGTCATTACGGAGAGTGATTGTGACAATACTTTGGCGATTAAAACGCAATAATATTTTAAGCGTGTTTAAGTAGTCTTTGGTAAAAGTGAGGCTAGATGTATTTGAGTGTATGTTTGAGTCCATATGACATGTAGTAACAATGCATTTACCCATTTTACTGTGAAATATAACTGAAGATATGAAGAGAGATGTTTGCAGTGTAATGTTTGCCAGGTAACTCATGTTTTTGGCTAATTGATGTACTTGAACTAAACACGCATTTAGCCACTCATGTGATATCTTATGTTTATATCTGTGGTAAATATTCATTGTATGTAACCTATTTTTCCGAAAATGATATTATGATACAAATCTAGTCGATATATCTAGTAACATAGGGTCTGGGAAAATATGAATTTCAAAAATACCAACAACATGCTTTTATATTGTGAACATTCAATTTCTGTTTTCCCCAAGGTGTCAATTATAGACATACAACAAGCATCCATTAATACATCGATTAAAAATTCTAATATTGTTATATTTATATATAAATCGTTTTAGCACATCCTGCACTCATCGTATCAAAGTCGTATATGCTTATTAATATTTATTGTAGTGAAATTTTAATTTAATCCCACTAAATTCAACACTTGTTAAGGAAGGTTTTTTACTGTTTATTCTATCCAGAATGTTAAAATCTGAAGAAGTTAATTCAATATAACCTATTGTTATAAAGGATTTATTAATGATTCATTAAAATATGGAAGGTTTTTGTAATATAATCATATTCATGTTAATTATTTTAATAGCACATGTATTTGAACACACTCGCTAGTAAATGCGTACATATTTTAAAAATATTTTACATAGCAATCAAATTAAAAAAAGCAATGCATATATTATTGATTTGATCGGTTATTGCGACTGGGAGATCGGGACTAATATTATTAAAATCATGATCGATCGTCTTGAACCAGGTTTACTTTGATTTCTTGTATAAGTAAGAGTTATTAGATTGGACAGAGCCGCTCTGTCGATGAATTGCGTAACTACATAGTAATAGTTAAAATACAATTAACAGTAAGCATGAACGCGCGCTTTGTTTGGATTTAATAAAAATGCAAGAACAAGTTGCATTTTAGTGAATACAAAAAATATAAGTTTGGAATGTGCGAGACAACAAAGGTTAGTTATTTTGTATGGTCATAAAATAAAAATGATAGCTATTAGAGTATAGTAGTTGTAGTCACGCGCCACTAACCACTAGTAATAAAATAGCTACGCTTTTCCGATACACCCTCAACAACAACAACGACAATTTGTTGATCTCTACACACTATAAATCGACAAATACGAACAATCTATTCACTTCACTAACTAATCCACCCACTACTCTTTTAATTCACCCCTATTGCCATTCTACGCACCTTTTGACGGCAATTGAGTGGTGCACTTGTCTGTCTAAAAAGCATTCTAAATTGAAATGAAAAACCAGATATAATTAGTCATTTTAATGAGTAAACTCTCTTATTTTTATTTACAACACCCATCGAATGATTCCGGTTTAACATATTTTTTTTATTAAAATTACAGATGATCCCAAGATAGCGGACAAAGTATATAAGTCTGACTTAGGCAACAACACAACAACACTGTAATTGTTTACTTATGCTTAAATAACAGCTCTTCTGAATTCTTGATTGAGTTATTATCAATCACTGTTAATCACCGATTGATTGTTGAAGAAATCTTACCAAGTCTCACTACAGCCCGAGGAACTCCTGGAACTGGATTTTGATCGAAATGTGAAATGTTTGCCTCAGTCAGATTGTTCTACTTGGTCCGCCATCTTGAATTTATACATCCAATCATCTGGAATTCTTGTAGGTGGTTCCAGTATAAGTCGATCTCTTCAACAATATTCCAAACGAAGGTCTTATACTTAACTCTAACCAATTAAAAATAAATGTATTAAATTCGTAGCAATATTAACCCATGGGTAGAATTTAGTGCTTGCTTTGCAAATATTTTACCGGCAATTTAATATAAGGACAACTTTTTACTATTTTGAATTATAATTTAACATTCTATAGTTTTAGTATTATTATTAAAATATTCAATATCTTATAACAAATATTTTAATCTATTGAGCCTGTGTGATTTGATTTGGGGATGGAATAGTTATTATTAAAAGGTGTTCATTATTAATCTCACAAGCTAATGGACTGGTTAATCCACTTCTCATTTATTTCGTATATACGGTAGACACATACTGAATATTATATTATTCGGTCTCTTCATATAAATCTAAAGACACGAAACAGCTAATGACAACATATTATTTATGGACTTCGATCACGACTATTGCTATTGAGTTCGATAGTCTCTTTCGTGAACCATGAATAACGACACTTTGCATAATATCCAACGCGTCATCGACCCCAGACAAATTTTAATACTGTTGCAATATTTTAACTGACAACCTTGTACTTTTATAAAATCATAATTCTACGATTTATTTTAATAATATTTTGAGTATGTCTAGTAATCCTAGTCTGTACACGTGAATTTATCATTGACGAAAGGGTCTAATTAATATTAACTAGCATCAATTCCAATTTTATACAAGGACATGTAACAATTTCAAACGAATAATTATTTTATTTTAATAATATTCGAAATCATTATGATTAATCCAGCATTTTACTATTATCTCTCTCCCAACTGACTTTATATCGTTTCATTGCAATCCATGGAGAAAAAAGATAGAGCAATATACAGAAAAGAGACAGGTAAAATACCATGACATTCGTCTAACGTTGGCACATTTCTGTACGTGCGGGTTATATAAATAAAAAATATTAAATACTTAGAAGGACTTCTCCATTTATTCGTGACTATTCTGTTCTACACAGTGATGTGCCAATTTCAAACGAATATTATAGTATTCTATTCCAATTTCTTATCAGTGCACTCAAATGAAGAAATTCGACTCATTCGAGTTATTATGATCGATCGAGCATTCTAATATTGTATTTATATCGCTTCATTACGATAGATAGAACGATATACAGAAAATATAATACTACAATATTCTTTGACTTTGGCACATCTTTGATTCTACATGATTTTTTATCCATACGAAATTGAGATAACTTACTTAATTTTTAATGTTTTCTCCATGTGAAGCAACGTTTTCAGTGATTTATTCGCACAAAACGAAGAAGTTTTTTTTAAGAAGAAAAGTGTGAATGAAAATTTGCCTTAATTCACGATATCGAATTAAATCAATACTCTTCCCAATACCTTCGTTTTTTTTTAATTTCGAGCAGGAATTAAACTAATTACCACATTTTAATCCCCTTAAATAATGAACCGAGAAATTTTAAAACGATGTGTATTTAACAATGATAGATATTGAAGTCTTACATACTATTTTTTATTTTTATTAGTTGTTATAATATAGTGGGATATTGTAAGATAGCAGTTGCAGCTGTGTAGCTACTTTAACTTTAACAGCACTACATCATTTCATCTGCAGCTTCACTTTGTGTTCATTTACATTTCTCCCTTGGTCTCGTTCTTCTTTATTTCTTTCTGTATGCATGTGGACTTGAAGGGTTAATTGTGTGCATTGCAAACGATACCCTCTTTAAACGTCTGAATGTTATAACTATATATATTTGAAAGCTCCCATTACATACACGAAGTCATTCTATTTAAGTGTATCGGATATAAGATACTGTATAAAACCATGTAATGTTATAAATTTACTTACCCTTGAGCTTAACTACATGTAATTTGTAGGTGTTAAAAATATATGTAGATAGGTACCAAAATATGATTTTTTCAAGCCAATTGTTCGGTATTCTTATTAAGTAAAAGCTCAGGATTGTTAAAAATATAAATACATGAGAAAAAATCATTTTCACTTTAATGGAACACCCACAAATTATAATTACACAACATTTATTTAATGCCTTTTACACATTGACTAGTAGCAATATAATAATAAGAAGACAGGAGAGAATAAAAAGAAAAATAATATTGGGGTTAATATAATATAAGTTGACATAATTAAATAATAAATAATTGGCAAAATAAAACAAAGTGACATAGTAATAAATGTAGAATTATTTTTTGTGTTCTTTGCTCAAAATGATGGAAATTTGATAAAAAATAACGTATGTTTCAATTAATCATAGGGACCATTTATCCTGATTTACTAAAATCTTTTGTATCACTCTTGTATAATCTTAGAAATTTAAAAAATGTTTTGTAGAAATTAAATCTTTTGTGGAAATTACAAATTGTGCGGTTTCCACCTGTATTTCTTATTATTTAATTAAATTTCTATACGAACGTTATAGTTTGTTTGCGTCGAAATTCAGAATGTTTGAACAGGAAATAAGAACAAACATCTCGTGCAAAAATTCTAACATCAAACCGCTAATCTTCAACGTCTTATGATGGATCACGACAAGATTAGTCCTCGGGATTTGAGGCCGGTTTGGGATTTTTCCGGGCCCGTTTATATCCAAGAGAAAAACGAGCATTTCTTCCACCCTTACTTTAATAACACTGTCCTGCAAAATGACTCCCTGTATTACCCTTAAAGAATATTATTATAAAAAAAGAACCAACACTCGGCGCAATCCAACTTAAAATATAAAAGAACATTCTATTAAACCTAAATAATATTTTTACTTTATTTAAACCTCTCCTGACATTTTTAATTTAACGTATCTAAAAAAATGATAATTGTCAAAAATTGTATTTTATTCACATTGTCAGTTTTATCAGTAATGAATAATTATAAAATTAAATTAACATGCAAAAATCTGGTTAATTACCATCGTTACAAGAAGAATAATTTGTCTTATAGGACAGTAAATAAATATTTCTATATTCTTTGTTAAAAAACCATAATTGATATTAAGTATTGTTTATTTATTTTTTAATTATTAAATAGCGATTGTTATTGCGGTAATACCAAAAGTGAGCAGATGCGAAATATTTCGCTTGATATACAACCTTTATTTAAAAGACGATCCGCGTGCGTTGGAGAAGAGCCGAACAATGTAAAAGATGGAATTACCTACTCGTATAAAAAATACATTATGGCGATTTTTCTATTGAACATTTCATACTGCTGTAAAATTACTTTTTATTTCTTATGAGAAAAATACTGCTTACGTCTTGATTAAGGCAACGCAATTAGTTATCATCCTTTCCAAGTTTCAAATCATTAGTTATCATTCCTTCCCAAAAATAGTCTTCAGATTGAGATTTAACCGATACCACTGATATATTAGCAGGCCATACAGCTGTATGTATAAATATCGAAATGGCGGACCAAATAGACTACACTAATTCTGTTCGTTTAAATTCTCGATAGAAATATATGTACATTGGTCTCCATTACTGTTGTAAACAATGTTAATCACCTTGAATACAGTGTTGTCTCAATCATTCTCATATTTTTGGTCCGCCGTCTTAATATATATAAAACGAATCTGTGATATAAAAGTAGATATATCAAGTACGTGATTGGAAAATCCAGACACATTTCTTCCACTCCTGCTTAGTCCCTGGTCATTTCAATGTCACGTGCTGCAAAAAGCCTTCTTCCTGTGTCCGATAAAAGTGGTCCGGGCCAACTACGTGATTGGAAAATCCAGACACATTTCGGATACACTCCTGCTTATTCCCGTAATCATTTCAAAAGTGGGTCAATTTATAGCATTTACATTGCATATAATCGCGTCATCCATAGGTATGATCCGAAATTAAATAAAAAAAAATCAAATCATTATTGCTTCTTTGGTGTAGTACTTGTTTCATGTAAATTTAAAAAAATTTGCCCAGTGGCGTAACGTAAATTTTTACCGCCTGATCCCAACCCTAAATTTGACGCCCAGAAATGGCAGTTTTTTTTATTTATCCATGTACATATTTACAAACCAAGTTTTAGTAGTGCGTTGTTGATTTTCTGGACTCCTAAGACGACTATTTCTGTATTGGGAATAAAACAATCAAGGTAGATAAAGTACTTCGCTTAATGATCTTGCTCTAAAAATCAGCATCCACTTGCGAATGTTAATTAATTGGCATTTTCCATTTGCTCAATGTGTTGTTTCATAGATAACCCTATTGTATTGTGTAAACTGAGTTTTCTATTTAATTCAAATGCTTTGTTATTTTTTTGGAAACCCTATATTATCTTATAAATTAAAGTGGATAACATGAAGAAAGTATTTTTCTTTTAGTTCAAGGAAAAATACATAATTTACAAACATCCTTCTGCAAGTACACATTCCTGAAAACATGAAAAAAAGTCACCAAAAATAATTTGTCAAGTTCTTCTTACTTTTCAAATCTTAGGACTCGAATTTTCTGATTGAAGTTTGAAAAAGCTTCGGAGGATCACAAAGAGATGTCACTACAAAAGCACAATCTTTTCAGACAAGAATAAAACTCATTTAAAAAAATATAACAACCATGTAATAAATATTTGGCATTTACATTCCACATTTAGATATCAATTATTTCTTACATCATTATTGATACATTTAAGACATCGAATACGAACACCGAATAATAAAAAAAAACGGTAATGTCAGTGTTCTCTTCATCACTATTAAAGCTGTGAGATCACGTTATTTAATCAACATTCACATTTAAATAATTCAATTTGAATCTTTAAAATTACACATCAACTTGTGTACACATATTTAAATTAATGAAAGTAATAGATACACATATATATATATGTATGTATATCTCAATAAACATAGATTATACACTGACACATTTATTTAAATAAATATTTAGTCCCGGCGGTTTAATTATTTAAATTTTATTATTCGAACACTATAATTAATATATACACAATTTATTGTTTATATTTTAGTCAATGGTATGAAAATTGACATTTTACACAGACTAAAACATAAATTATCGTTCAACAACACAAACTTAATAAGATATTTTCAAAATCTTATTTTGCATTATGTTCAATTATAAAAAGCAAACATAATCAATGATAAAAAATAACAGCACAATAACTCACTTATGAATTAAAGTACATTATTGCAAATCATATTATATACACTATTTAACTGATTCGATAAGGTAAGGAACCATCACTTTCAATTATTGATTTGATCAAGAACTAATATTAATCCACATTTAGACACTTATTTGAAAAAGTAAAATTGATATTGTTCTTATATTGAAGATGGATAAATTGTTTCATATGTATGGCTGTTTAACTATGATTATTTAATTGTGACCCGAACAGCATATTTTCACTGAATTCCAAACTGCGATTGTCACCACTCATTCCGCACGAAAGCGAGTTGCCATTTTTTTCCAAAGTTACAGAAAACTCTTCAAGCAATTTTGAAAGAGCTTGCCTCTTAAATCTTAGTGATTCTTGAATGACTGCAGTAACCACTTCTTTTTTCATGGTAACACCTCCCTTTAAACCTTTTAAATGTTTAAATAGTTCTGAGAAATCTGTTGAAAAAATTTAGATGTTAAAATCTTTAAACGAAGTTAATATTGAATTTTTTGCCCACAAACCTTTTCCAGGTCTTCTCACTGCTTTGTAGACTTGTGCTCGGACATTAAGGTTATGCCTTTTTATTTCACCTATTTCTTTTCTTGTCAACGGTGGGGGTTGATGAACCGTGGGTGTCCGGATAGTTTTTTTAGATCTTGGTTTAGCTACGGATGCTTCATGTAAAATCATGTTGATTTGTTCTTCGTCTTCGACCATAGAAAGAGGTGAAAAGATAGATTGACCTGCACCAAACATTGGTAAACCGGGAGGTGGAGGTGGCGGAGGAGGGGATGGAGACCTCGGTTGTTTCAACAGGTAAGAATCTAAAAAAATTATAAAAATAAATTTAAAAAATATTTATTAAAAATATATATCTTGAATAAAATAATTCATATAATACATACCTCCATTCATGAATGGTTTAACTTGTGATAAAGTATTTACACTAGCAGGTGGTTGAGGTTGATATGTAGCAACTTGAGAAAATATGTTATTTGGTCCAACATCATTTACTATCGGCGGGCCAATATCAACACTTGGAAGGGCAACTTCTCCATTAGCTTGATGAGCCCACATGCCCATAGGTTCTGGAGGTTGACCATAAACATCAGATAGCATTTCTGGAACTGTGTTGGATGAAGGTGGAGTTATCGCTGTCAATACTGGTGTTGACGGTCTCCGTACAGTGTAATGTGCAGGAAGTGGTCCAGGCTTTCGTTTCGGAGGATTCCGTGACATTGGAGAGCCTATTTCACCAGGAGCTAGAGGATTCAATAGCCTTTTATTACCAGTTCGATTATTTCCACCTCCAACGAGATCAATATCAGCTTCGTCTACCATCATGCGCTGAAATTTTTTAATAATAATCAAAATTTAATTAATGTGCATATTTTAAGAGTACAAACCTTATCAATTTTGAACGGATTTCCAAACATATGTTGCCTTACTGGAGTGGATTCAATCTCTCTAAGCTGAGGTGTCATTCTCTTAAGGTATTCTTGATAATTGCCCATTTGTGCCACAGGCATAGAGTGCAATGAATCATCATCTATCAATTTTGTGTGCATTAATGAAGGTTGAAGGAAATTAGCTCTCATTCTTACGACCTTAAAAATAGATTATAAATTTAATTGGGTATAGTGGTTACTGACTGAAGAATCTGATAAATAAAAAGATATCAAAGTGTATATTATAATAAGCTCACCTGATCTAACAAGTCTCGTCTTTGAATGTCAAATGGATTTCTATATGAATGAGTCTGAGAACGGAATCTATTTCGCGAAAGACCAACTACAAAGCCACCAAATTCATTTATTTGATCCCGTAATGCTGAAAACTTATCATGTAAACATGGATGGGTAATCAAATCTTTTTTAAGTGGTGTCCTTGGATTCACTCTAACACTTTCAGCCCCTTTCATATAAGGCATATTGCCACCTGGCTTACTACCAATTTCTCCGCATAATTTTTCAAACTCTATTTTTGCTTGGTTCTTCAATTTTTTTAAATAACTCAAAACTGTATAACTGAGAGTATTTTCTGAAATATCAGGAATAATGCTTGCAATAAGAGGAGCAGGTGCACCCATCTTACTCAATGCTCTCTTTAAGGGCTAAAAATAATAAAAAAATATAAAGTGGTAAAAAGCGATTATACCAATCAATTATAATAAAAATGAGACCCACCAGCATATAATAAGGTGGCATTCGTTCAACATACTGCTGAAAAAGGACTTTCCATTCCAATGTTGGTTTGCATCGGTGTACTTTGAAAAGATCATCAAGCAAAGGTAGAAGGACTGGATAGTTGTAGGGCATTATAAATAAATTAACAGAGGTAAGGTTAGTACTGGCCTTCAAATAACCAAAAGGTAGCATTGGATCAGGATTTTTACTATTGCTTATGATAAATACCTGAAAATATCATATCATAATATATTAATAAACATTAATTAATTGAGTTAACATAGAATATCTACCTGCCAACATATAGTGGGTTGCTTTCTAGCTAATATATATTGAGTCAATGCACTCGGTTCCAGCTCATATTTATCAAAAGGCAATGTATCAATGACCATGGGTTCTTGAGAAGTGCATGAGAACCTAACAGAAGGATGTGCAGTTCTTGTAGGCTAAAATTATATAATCATCAATATCTAGTTAAATGTTTATCTAAATTTAAAAAATATATAAAGACTGGTAAACTAAAAGAAACCACTCACCAAGGCACTGGCATTGGGGTCTGATCTATATGTCTCTGGTATGGGCCAGTAGCCAATAGTAAATATCTTTTGATTTACTAGTCGTGGAACATATATCAATTTCCGACATGAATGCCAAGCAGCATTATTCATCGGTCCCATATATCCTGGACCATTATTCCATTGTGGCTAAAAAATAATTGTGAAATACAAAATTTTATCAATATGTTTTTTCCCCCCTAAAGACTTTTAAAATGTTTCAATATAAAACTTTGGATTAAGACCATTTTATTGAATTTAATTGCAATAGCCAGTCGAAACTGTTTTATACTTTTTTTTTCAATCGGGATTTGTAGCCATGCACTTTTATCCCCTGAGTTATATTATTATATACAGTAATTAAAATAATAAAAAATACTGAATGCACAAGTACGAATGCACAAGGTGAGTAGAAAACAGAACATACTTGGTGGCCATTCTTCTCTACGTCAATGACTCCATCATTGTACATTTCAGACTTGTGTTCGAGATCATGAGCACCTGTTTGATTTTCATTCATTTCCTCATCCCTGATCTCAATGGGAGGAGGATCTGGACCAAGCTTTTCAAAATGAATTACAACACCACTATGAACTTTTTGCACTAAGCTATCTATGCACTGCATAAGCATTCGATGTGATGTGATGCTGTAAGAACGTCCTAAAAAATAATAATAAAAACATTAAATAATTGTTTTTATTGTTTACAAAATGGTTTAATTACCTCCGGTAACTTCACACATAGCATCTATGGGAGACGAATCAGAAGGCACTAATCCTACATCTCGTTCAACGGCCGGTGTACCTGCTAGCCGAAGTACCAAAGAAAACAATCTTTGGTCCCAACGAAAGGGTTCTCTGGTCAGTTCTGATCCGGGAAGTGGACAATTCATAGGTAAATTAAGCTGAAATATATACATTTAGAATAATAACAACTAATACAAATTATGTAATTCATATAAAACTTACATCCTCTTGAACACCTCCATTTGTGGAAAGTTTTCCACCATCAGTAATTACCACTATCATAGCTGGTTCTAAGTAATATGGACATCTACCCTGTCCATAAGTGTCAATCCCAGTCTGCATCCGATTAATGTTGAGGACATCAAAGGCATGCTTTAAGGCGGCTCCCATTGTGGTCATCCCAAAACATTGTAAATTCTTCAACTCGTTCATGAAAGTTCCCAAATTTTCTTTCCATCCCGCCTGTTGAGATCAATATTAGTCAGTACAAAAGAATCAGACATGATCAACATTTTTAATTTACATTTGTAGACAATGTAATTTTTTTTATTGATTCGTACTGTTTACAGTATGTTGTGTGTGCATTTTCAGAGCCCATTAATACATATCAAAGATTAAAAACTGAATCGTATAGATCATGAGACTTAATGCATCAATCAGAGATGGAAAACTATTTAAAAAAAAAATAATAAAATAAAATTTAAAAAAAACCATAAAGGGAGTAGACAATAAGAGAATGTTATATTGATAAATTAAATTCTATAATTTTCATGAACAAACGCTGACCAACTTTCCCATTATGAAAAACCATCATTCAAGAAACGAGTGCAAGTGGAGATATTGTATACAAAAGTGGAAGGCTGGTTAAACTAATAACCATTATTTTATATAATGTAAACATTCAAGTTTTTTTGTTTGTAAAACAATGAGTGTTCCCTTCATTCTTATCCTCACACACAGTTTAACCTTCTCAGATATTTATCATTCTTTTGTTCTTGGCGTTGATACATTTGTTATTTAGAACAGCATCATGTAAATTATTTCAAAACGACCTTTCCGTCTCATTACAATAACATATATTCGTATATACTGTTGGAGATATTCGAAATGCGTTAGTTGTTAAACTTTTATTATTGTACTTTCAGGATTTTATTAATTTAATCATCAATGAAGAAAATGCCCGACACTCGTTGGGAAATGGAAATAATAATGCTGATTAATTGTAAATAAGATGCAGTTGAGCGAGTGGCGGGGAGAGATGAAGGAGGTCGGGTGGAGGGCGTGCACTGTGGCGGGGCGGATGACGCGCAAGAGGACTATCGATTGTTGTGACGGCGGGGAGTGACACACTGGGGTACCGGGATACTGTGGCGCGGGATACCGGGATACTGGGGTATACAACAGTGAAGAGGCTGACCTTGATGTTGATGGGCGGCTCCTCGAAAGTGAGCAGCATGTACCTGTCTCCGCGGCTCTCCACACAGCGCTGCCTCACCTGTAATCAACCAACATTGCCAAGTAGTATCCTGTGCAGTGCACATAACCTCAATCGATCAAATCATAACGCGCATCAAATGTTAATGTTAACCTTAACAAAAGTCTCGACTGCAGACTTGGCCACGTCCAGCAGAGTAGGCCGGCCGCCCATGAAGGCTCGCTGGTTCATGGAGGCCGACGTGTCTATGAGGAACAGTACGATAGTCATGGCGCCGGCTGTTACTGGGCCTTACATTAGCGAGGGGCGCGGCCGCGGGCAAGGGCGGGGTTAGCGATGGCGGGGTTAGCTATGGCGTGCTCCCAGTAGTGTACGGAGCGCGCACAGTGGCCACAGTCCCGCACGGAGTCTTCCCTGGCAATGATCACAGCTCACAGCTGCCGGTGGCCATGTCCCTCGCCTCGCCTCTCCTCCCCTCCCTCCCCATATAGCTGACTGCCCCCTCCCTGCCCCGCTGCCCCCTCCAGCTGCGCCCACCGCTTATCTACTGTCGGCCAAGTCGTCGCTTTCGAATTTATTCCTATAGGGACTGTCGAGCTGACTGCACGCTCGTTCACTTCACTCCCATAGTCTAACAATGCACCACCATTTTTATGCTCTTCACGCTTTATAACTGACGATCGATCGCACAAATATATATGGTCAATTAGAAAGTAACGTCAGCTATAATATAAGCGATTACATTATACCATCGTCTTCTTGAAAATAAAATAAAACCAACTTTAACCAGTTCACAAAGACAATGTAAAGGATTTTTGAACTGGGATATATCAGAGCATCTAGTGCATAAAACCGGGAAATTTAAAATAAACAGACCAACTTAAATATGTTGTTCAGAAAATTCAATTACGAATATTAATTGAAACATAAATCCATAGCAACAGCCCTTTTGCTGAGCTTGCGTATTAACTACCTGCTACATATTACCTAGTAATACATACATACATACATACAAGCAAATGCCTAACTTCAGACATGCCCATATTCAAGATAACTCAACAACGGCAATGATTGATCACAACAAAACTATATTATCAAATTATGTTTCGATAACCGTTTTCGGTTAATTAGTTCACCTATTGACTCTAAAATGTGACATGCACTTTATAATTTAAGTAAAAAAAAACAAAGTAAATTATGTAGATACAGTAGAACTTCGATATTATACCTACTTACGGAGAGCGTACATACATTTTTATCTTACTAAAACCTTTTTAACATTGTTCCATATGTTCATCTTGTTCTTCTTATTTTAATTTATTTTTTTATTGATTTTTCTTTTCTTTTTTTCATTCATGTTCCAACTTACGAGTGCTGCACTATCATCTCGGGATTCCCCCGTAATGCTCTAGTGGTACTGCAGTATGATATAATAATATGTATATCTATTTATATATAAAATGAATAATTAAAAACATATGATATAAAGAAGATAGACAAACAATCCCGTGGCATATTATTTTGCCTCCCCCTGCAAAATTTTCAACGAGGCCATGATACATCCTATTTGGACGCTACAGAAAACAAGATGATATAAACATATTTATTTTCCTTTATGTGAGAAATAAATTTATTTTGATACAAATTCCTCATCCAATCATTTCTTACATTCTCCTTTAAATAAGATGCAACGAATTTGTGCACCTGGGTGAACTCTTTTCCACCAATTCTGCTACCTATAGGTCTCCTTATATGGAAACACACAAAACATTGTCTCGTTCACTTAATTTATTTTATATAATTCTGTTTTTTATCTAGTTGTAATGTTTACATTATTTACCTTAATATTTATGCTTTTATATCGAGTTTTTTTTTCAAATTTGAATCAAATAAATATAGCTCTGGTCACCTGCAAATACTACCTAAATATGTAATTCGGTTTTTATCGCTCGATTTTTGTTTTCTATTTTCTTTTATAAGTAAACAAAGAATATGTGGCACGGTTTCTGTGGCATTTCTGTAACGAATAAATGTGAACGTACATCGAAAATTCTCTATATAATATCTCGTAAACGTCGGATACCTAACAAAGAGCAGAATAATATAATATACACATATTATGTTGAATTTCAATAATTTCATCGTTATTTGATTCTGTGCCTACTTTACATAATTCTTCTATTAAAAAAAATAAAAAATAAATACACATATCATAATTTAAAATGAACGATATTGATCGTGCTGAGTATACCTTATATGATATTACAAATAAGGCATAAATACTAGATATTAAAAACATTATCTAGTTACTACTAGATACTAAACGTGTTGAAAAATTCAAACAATAAACCAAGGCTTACCTCACAAAGCACGTACGGTCGATAGTAGTAAATTATTATAATTATCACAAAAATATCAACCAAACATTTCGGAGTAATTGTGAAAACAAAACTAATTAATCTGTCAAATCCATAATTATTTGCATTTGATATCCCAATCTACCTCATAGTACCTGGACTACCTGATGTTGGTATACATAATTGAAAACTTTGCAGCAATAGATTTACCTACATGTAACAGATCGATACCTGATATTATTTAGGTGGGGTTTATTTTAATGGGGGAAAATAATCTATAATTCCTCAATTATAAATGTCGTTTCCATTACCCGAAGAATTTTGGTAAATATTCATATTTTAATTCATTTAGCCCAACTAAAGAAATATTTAACCTTGGAATTGAATGAGAAATTAACTGGCGTTTTCTAAACATTCATTGCAAGATACGAATAAGCCTATCTGATTTTATTTTAAATACATTTTTAATGTCATCAAATTATTAATTATTAAGCTAATTAAATAATTAATTATTGATTGAATAGAAATACAATAATATTATACAACCCTTTTCGCATTCACAACGTTGGTATGCGCATTTCCATTCCAAAATCAAATTAATTAATTAATTAACAGGTACATACAGTTTGTAGTCGTCCTAATTCTAGAATGTATGTATACCCATACAAAATATATTTTTAATCAAAGGAAAATATCCACTGGATTCAGAGTAAAAGGACGAGAGAAAAAACACCGCTTTGTTTCTAGGAAAATTTTCAAAGGAAAAACAAAACACTCAATTATCTCCACTGTCTTCACATAATATCCTCTTTGATGATACAATGACTTATTAAAAAAAATAATCTCCAAATACCTAAAACAGATACAGATAAAAATGTAATATTTTGCATGTTTTTTAGAAGAAGTTTTTAAGTTAAACACGGTAACTCTGACTAATTATAATCGCTTCAATATTCAATCTACAACTCAAGGAATCAGAGTAAGCCCGGAGCTGATATCTCAGTCACAATAGCTTCTAATCATACTTTTTTTAATTCGAACACGATTTGAACCCATGACCACAGTATTTGTAGCCACGAGCCTTACCACTTGAGCTATTACGTTGGTAAAAACAATACATATCAGATTGTGTATTGCTTATAATTATACCTAATAATTTCAGAAATCAATACGAAGTATCTATTCAAGCAGAATAATACGAACTTGTCCCATAAACACACCCTTATAAACACTCTTGAGTCTTGACAATCAATAACTTCGTAAGATGAAAACGTACACGTCATACAAAATAATGTATTTTTAGAATCCACCTATAAATTATGATGTAGGGAAAAAACAGAATCAACCAAATAATAACATTATCGAAGACCTTAATATTCACTTTTACCACACCCTGGAATCTTACTCAATATAATATATTATTCTGTATTATATTAATTGTAACTTAAATGACATTGTGTATTATATTATTTATTTTTAAATAATTATGACATAGCAACACATTGTGTTCATGCATTTATAAGCGGTGTATGATTTATTGCATTTTTAATTACTATCAAATAATACATTATAGTAAAAAGTGTTAAGTATAATCTGAACATTATAACAATATCATTTATTGACTTTCGCTTGTAAGTCTTCAATTTATCAAGAGTGACGTCATCGGACTTCTTTTCTTATAAATTATAATATTATTCAAAATTAAAATCTCTTGATGTGCCTTTTTTATTATTTGAATCCATTTTTATTGAGTTTCTACATTCATATATCAATTTCTTGCGTGTGTGTCTCTGTTGAATAAATGTATAGATTTTGGGATTAGTGTATGTATTCGATTAATACCTACCTCGGAAATATACCTGGATACCTCTTTTTATTTATAGAAAGAGTCGTTTTATGGAAAACGTTTCATGTGTCACGTATCTTTCATTTTAATATATTTTTTTATATAATTTTATTGTATTACCTCAATAAAACTCCCATTCGCATCCAATGTATGAACTTATAAAAAGATTTATATAGCTTGTCACCAAATAAATGAATATAACATATTTTAAAGGGACACATATACTTAATAAAATGGCCTTAATTATTTTTACCAAAATTTTATACTACTTATTACAGACCTCGCTGTCAAATTGTAGGAGCCATGGTCCATCGAAATGTTTACCTGCAACAGCCTGCGTCTAACAAAATCATGAGAATTGAAAAATTAAACTAGCAAATTGAGTTGCTAATTGCTAATCCTTCCCTTAAATAATATTTTACAATTATTGGGACCAAAGCTCAGGTAAGAGGGTGAAATAACAGGTTTTCATCTGCTCACAATTGTAGAACACTACATTTTTATTATATTGTGTATAACGATGATTAGAATTTTTGGATATTAATAAAATAAAATTACTGTTTTTGAAATTAGCTTTATAGTTTATCCCATGAATATAAGAATTGATGTACGATAACTGTAGATACATATTATATAATGTTTTGTGTAAATATCGGAGAGTTGAAGTAAATTTATACAATAATAGAGGAAATGGTTGCAGAGCACGAATACTTCAAAGCACTTCATTAAACCCACTTGGACTAAGTGTGATTATGGTACACACATTGTATATTTATTTAATAATATTGCTAGAAATCGCTCACATGTGGTATTTCCAAATGCAATATGTATTGTAAATAATATTTGTCCGGTGTGTATATTTATCGCAATACTGCTGAGTTGCCTTTGTCGGGGTTCTTGCTATTTATTTTTTATAATATATTTATTATTTATACTGGGAAATGTATTTCTTGAATTAAAATTCATCTTCGACGTTCTTTTGTAAGCGGCTTGAGTGTGTTCATTCAATTTTTTATCATGTAATGTGTTTTTTCCAAACAAAATATGGTTTTCTTTTTACACTCACATACTAACATTATGCAACATTATTATATTGGAATTAATTATAAATACTAGATATTGCGTATATTTTAAAGTTTACTCATACTCTTCCTTTCGAAGCACGTTATCTTCACAAACATACGTTCATTTTTTTCTTCAAATACCTACAACTCACTGCAACTAGTTTCTCGTTACGGTTTTACATACATATTTACAAAGCATTTAATTTCTATATTTAATAATAATAACACAGTCTCTTTGTGTTGTATTTTTCTACAGCATCTTTATAGTTTACACGATAAAAGGTATTGCATTAGCGGTACATTGCATTTTCATTCTTTACATTTCATATCCATGTAGTATGTTTTCTACCATTACGAGTTTTATATTATTTTAAATTTTCTAATACCTAATTTCCCTCACAAGATATATGGAATATCCACTTACTGCATTAAGTAAACTCACCTTACATAACACAATAAAATAAATATGTACAGTTATAGTTGATGTTTTTTATGACTAAACTACTATTGACATTAATCGGATGATTCATGTAGATAATACTTTTCTTTTGTAGGAAATGGGTCACACAAGTCATGTTAAAATTAAAATTAAATAATAATTGTTATCTATACCCATCTAATTAGCAATGAACATTTGTTAGGTAAATAACGAAACAATGTACACAACGCGTGCAGTTGAATAATACAATTCACTCCCATGCACAAATTTATTTATAGATTAGCCACGATTTTACAATATTATCCAATGACAAAAATTCTTGGCAAAAATATTTCAACACAAATCCATGTGATATTTGTGTATTTTCAATAAAATATTAATCTAAACTGTAGGAAATTAACTTAGACACAGTTCATCAATTGAATTAAGAATATTGTAAGTTCTATCTACTCTCTACAATACAGCTTATTTATCGTATGTTTGTAGAGCAAATGTTAAATTTTAGTCATTTTCAGAAGCGACCTAGTTTACCAAAGCGGACGTAATTTTAATACTATATTTATTTCCATACCAATCATGGCGTTTGTTTGTAAACATTACCAAAGCTTAAAATTACTCTACATACATAAGAAACAAAGAGTACTTTATTTTGTTTATGTTTATAGTTAGCATCGTTGACTCATGAGAAGACTTGAGGCTCAATTTCTGTTATCACAGGCTTATATCTACATCCAAAGACATTTTCAAAATAGGAGTCCAATTAGACCATATAAAAATAAGTATGGGTGACGGACGGAATTGATTTGTTGTTTTTTACAATTATTATTCATTTATTTCTATTTTCATATGTAAAAAATATTCAAAATATTATTTAGCACATTATGAAGAAACATTGATGTACATAATAAATACAAACAACATATTTTTGGTATGTATATGTGCAAGAGCATTGTAACAATAATATTGCTATTGAACAACCACACTTTATCCGTCAGAGTGCTTTCAAACTGTCACATTGTGGTTAAGGAGGAGTCTCTTGCTGAAAATCAGTTATACTTCCATAGTTCCATCCTTCGTACAAAATGGATGAAATACTAATTCAGTTTTCATCGGCGCTTTCGTCGGAAAACTTTGAAAAAAATTCTCATTGTGATTTATATAAAGTCCGTGGAACTCACAAATCTGCCCAAGAAAATCGGCGAATGATGCTCCTAAATGCGCAAAAAGAGTTTGTTTCTATCTTATTCTACGGGTTTTATTCTTGTTTACTAATTTTTATTATTGTTGTAGAAAGAGAAATGCTATTATTGACAATGCAAGAGGATTGCTAGATCTCATCAAAGATACTGAAACTTCCAAATCTAAATCAGAAAAGGTATTTTTCGTATGACAGAAGAACAACTGGCCGTCGATAATTTATGTTACAAATGTTCATTTTATAGATTTACAAGCCCAAAGTTCATGTACCTGGATTCACACCTAAAAAACAATACTATACCGACAAACTCATGCTTTCAGAATGGATGACAGAGTGTCCAAAAGATTTATCTAGCAATTGGTTGGCTTTAGTTTGTCCCAAAGGAACAAGGGTTCTTATAGTAGCTGCTAAGGTTTTTATTTTAATTTGTGTATTTTGTGCTATGTTAGTATTTTGCAAACTACGCAGTTAATACAAATAAAATTTTAGGGATGTACAAAAGCATATACAAAACATGGTTATGTTATTAAGTCATGGCAGAGTCTTCTACCGGGAGGCAATTCTTGTGAAGAAAACTATAACAAGTACTGTGTGTTAGATGGTGTTTGGAATTCTCAAACAACCTCATTGTATATTATCGATTTGTTGGTTTGGGGTACTCAAACTATGACAGAATGCGAGGTAAGAAGAATGTTCACTAAGATGTTTAAGCATTTCTGTATCAATTTACTCATCTATATAATTTTCAGCTTGAATTCAGAAATTATTGGCTCCAAACAAAGTTTTCTGAAATACCCGAAATAAAAAATGTAAGCAGTAAGAACAAATTTCCTATTCATATTATAGAAAAACACAAATGTGACACCGAGTCCTTGAATCAAGTTTTGATGACATGGCCTAATTATCCTAATAACGCCCCAGAAATTGATGGGATTCTATTTTATCATAAAAATGCATTCTATATTAACGGCACAACTCCTCTAGTGATTTGGATTTATCCATATATGATAAATGAAATTATGGGTGAAGGTATGTATTTATTGTATTTAAAATAACTTTTAAGATTATCTATTGAATAGAATTAGAATATTATTGGAAAAAATTATATTACTTTTATTTCCTATTAGTTTCTTTGTTAAATCAATTCCAGAGCAGCCTTGTGCTGGTTCGCGTTGACGATTCCGGAGAGTAAGAGCTTGTGATCGTGCCTCGCTACCGGCATATGTTATTCACCATTGTTTCTTAGTAGTTCTAGCTTAGCCAAATCCCGCCAACAGAGCATGATTTTTTTCTTTGTTGTGTTGAAAAAAAAATAACATGATGCCTCTCTATAGTCACATAAGGGATTAAACTGGCCCTTGTAGTAATTATGAGAATATATAAAGCAGTGGTCTCCCAGGCCACGACACAGCACTGTGTTCTTCTTATGCAGTGGTCAAATTACCATAATATTATCACAAGAAAAATAAAATATGTACTCGCGTAATTAAATTCCATGTTTTGATTTTGCTTCAACTTAAAAGATGATTGAGAGTCTACATAAAAATTAACATAAGAATGCATTAATCAATGGAACCTACTTTTTAATGAAATCCGTACAAAAACAATGAAATTTTTTTTTTCTATAATTACAGATGACTTGTTTTATTTTTTCAGATTTCAAGGTACATACAGAATATCTTGCTTTAAAACCAAATGATTACGTTTGTCAAAAAACATTCATCGATGATTTTGAAAAGAATCAAATGAAAACAAAACGTGTAGAGCGTCGTAGAGTCAGATCTTTTTCAAGCGTTAGTATGAACTCTTCATTTGGAAGCTCAGAATGTTCCGAACAATCATTCTGCAATGGCAAGGTGCAAATGGTATTTGGAGATGTTAATATGAAACCCAAATCAAAGGAATCTGAAGATATTGTGAGAGCCAACATGAATCGAAAAGGAAAAAAGAATAAATCAAAAATGGATGTGGACCAAAATGCAACTGTTGAAGTAGATTCGGCAGTTAGTTCCATGGATGATAGCATATGTGTTGCAAATGATTCAATTCAAGATACTAGTTCATTTAGTGTCACTGATTTAGAATGTGATTGAAAATATGGACTGATATTTTTGTAACCGCCAATTGCATGTATTGGTAATAAGTTACTTTCTTATCGAAAACAATTGTTATTTAGTTTGTTTATTTAACAGTTGCTCTTTGTGTTAATGTATGAATGTTATCATCATCGTTGTCAAAATTACACCAAGTTTAGTTTTACATCATATTATTTCACAATAAAACTTTTTATTGCAATTAAAACAACATGAAGTTTTTCTTATTACTATGTATTTTTTTTTTTTGTAAGAGAACACTTTCTTCATTTTGACTGACATCATTATGGATTTCAATATTTTGAGTCTTCCTTGTCTTAGATTTTGTTGGTCTTCACCGGACTTCATACAGGACTATCATCAGGAAGTGTATAAAATATGTACATATATCTTTCTATTATAAAAAAATGAAATAACTACCTATGTACTATGATGCGTTAGGTAATCATTGAAAAAAACGATTTTTGTCATATAGCATATTTATTTATAAGGGTTGATATATTTTTTATTTGTTGTCGTAGAAATTAAGCTTATATGTAAGTAATAGATTAAATTTTTTCCTATAACTTATATAATCATTAATATTTTGTCGTAGCATAAATTAACACTTGGATAAGTTATCAAAACCTATTGAAAAGATAAAATAAATATGAAACCAACTGTTTACCTTCTCGACCAAATATTACATAAATTTTAATCATTATATATAGTATAAAAAAACAGTAGACAATCACTTTCACTAAAGACCTATTGAATTCTCAGATAATTTTGCTTATCTTTAGTGAAACTTGACAAGTATTTTTGCCATTTTTCCTTCATCGAAAAATAAAGGGGTTTTATAATATGAAACAATCACACATACATAATAATCTAGTGACAATGGCACAGGGAAAATATTCATAGGTTTGTGTAGCTTGTACAGTTGGGTATGAAGTGTTAGTTTTATATGGAGTGGTTGGTCAGTAGATTATTATTGAATACAATTTTGTTTGTTCAGGTGTAAACATATGCTCGCTGACCTGCGCTAACTGCCGAATTGAATCACCAGTCGACATTTATATGCGGCCTCCTTTCTTTTTAATAATTGAAGGTGCGCTCGACTAAATTGGTTTTCGGATTGCATTTCCATCGGCATGCACTCGTTATGTTTGTATTTACAGTTTGTCCTCTATTTGATAGTGCATGGGTAATTTATTAGATGCATTGGTAAATAAATCATCTCATACTTAACTGCAAAGTAAACAGTAATTCACGTGTAAAAATAAAAGTAAGCTTATGATTTCTTTCTAATGCAAATCGCGATAATTCGCAACACAATTGCCGGATTCAGCCTGATTTCAATTACACACACTTTCTAGTCACTTCTTGAAATTTTTCTTCTATTATTTTAATGTATTACACTAACATTATATACTCACTCATTAATAATAACTGAAGATTTTAAAGCTATTATAATATTTTTTTTATGTTCAATAAAAGACATGTTGTATTTACGATAAGGATTATACGATATCATAAAATACGTACCTATTTAATAACTGATTTTACGATTATGAAAAATTTCACCGCATTTCAATCAATTTGTAATGTTTATAATTTTATTGTCGGATAAATCCTTTAGAATTGATCGTGTTTTCTTTGAGTTGACGATTGAATAAATTTAAATAACTCATTATGCGTATGTAAATGTAGGTATTACCTGCTGCCGAAAATATAAATATCGTAAATAAGAATAAAATATCTAGTCATTTCATTACTTAGGCTCTCATAATCTACAGTTTATGGAGTGGATTTATATTTTTTTTTCTTAAATATTTAGCTACAATTGAAGATAAATTAAATAACCAATTTATACCAAAAACCTTAAAATAAACAATCCAATGATATCTTTTTGGCAATTTTAATTCCACCAAAACCACATACTTATTATCAAATAATGAGGTTTTGGCTACTACGTATTGTTATTGTACTAACTTATCTTAAAATATGTACAAGTGATATGCATACCTACAATAAACATTAAAAACAGTATAAATTTAAAAAAAAACGCAATTTCATGTAGATATATAGAATGTTTTTACCTAAAAGACATTATATAGGTACCTAGGACATAATGTTGTTGATAAGTCTCGCTCGAAAATGGGTCAGTGTTAGGATATTTATCGTCCCCATCTTGATGCCTTAACGATCGCAGATTTAGACATTAAAGTTCCACGTAAATTTTTATACATACATTGGATTTTTACGATTGAGTGTTAAATTTTTCAAAAATACCTTCGGAGCAATGGCATCGCTTTGCTAGAAAATTTTACGACCAAACCGTGTATATCGAAACATTATTCTACAATTGTGCTCAAGAAAATGCGCATTTCCGCTTTTATGGCTTATGAAATGTGATTGTAATCGAATCCGATAGAAATAATGGATTTAATTTTAATTTTTTCTTCTTAGAATTATATTCTGGCAAAACATCTTATTTAATTGTGTTACTCTTTTTAATAATTATAATTTATAAATAATAACACAATCACAAAAACGTTACAAAAAGATAATATTATTTTCGCTGGTTATATATAAATAAAAATAATTATGCCTACCGTTTGGGTTTCGTATAAGCTACAAACATTTAATTTCGAAATGATATGCAAAAAATATTATAACTAGTGTAAAGAATTATGTAAAAGATGATCAACATTTTAAAATATGTAAATTTTTATTAAAATTAAGGTCAAACGTTACCATACCTCACATTTAAATATTCGCAAGTATTAAATATCAATAATGTATAATTTATAAATATAAGCGTTAAAAAATAAAAAAAATATCTGATATATATTATGTCATTAGTTCAAACATTTTATTCATTTTTCAGTGCACAGTTGGCCATTAATCATTTGACGAGTGAAAATTCATTTTGTTTTAATTGCTTCGTTTCAAGTTGCGTTTGAATATGTCACTTAAATAAATTGTTAATAAATGTACATTTAAAAAAATAATTATTTATCATACATACGTACATATCATACCGAGCAATGTATTACACACTCTATACTAAAGAAAATGTGTTATTGATTATTAAGAGGCACAACTAGTTTTGTGGTAATGAAAGATGATCGTAAAATTGGTCAAATTACCTAAACTATGCAGTTACACCGATAAATCTATATTTAGAATAGATATCTAATAATTTTCGATTTGGTATTTTTCTGTTTATTTATTATTTAATTTGATCATGACATGCTTGGATTATAAGGCGAATGAGGGTACGAATCCTAAGATATTTTCATAATTATTGTCGAGAAAATAATATTTAAAGAGTTGACACAATTTGTGTATATTTTATTGGAATTTATTTGAAGTAATTGAATATTTTAATACCCTATACAAAAAGTACACATGTACATGAGTATTACAGTAATACATTCAGAGACATTAATAGTAATCTGGATTTGGTTTTGATTTGGAATAGCAATTTAAGACCGATATCATCAAAGATATTATAATTGTACATAGTATTTTGTTTAACACCCTTCATACGAATACTGTTTTGTGACAAGGCAAATTATATCTTAATGCATCATAGATATTCCTAATTTTCCTCCATAGCCTTTATGATAGATATTCAAGGGAAAATGCCTAGATATTAATAACGACATGACCCATTTAACACATCAGATAACGAATTAACAACGTGCGATAACATTTAAACACTTTTACCCTAAAAATACACACAGACACACATACACACATCTCTAAAGGGTGGTTTTCAGACCTCCAACCCTTATTTTCAGCATAGCTAATTTAAACACCGTTTTGCTCTTACCAATCGTAGAAACATAAAATTTTCCCCGTTTCTGCTGCTGAATACTGTAAAATTATCAAGCGCATTAGTATCTTCATATCTCATTTTAAACCCTACTTTGTATCTCGTATTTTACGATGCTTTTTTATATAATATGTATTTTATGCTTTTTAGGCGATCATAAATTCGGTAACCGATTACAGAAGTGCACGTATATTTTTTAAATCATCTGTAATTTTTGTGTTGCTGAGGTTTAAATTTTACCAGTAAATTTTTACGTAACTACACCTTTTTTTTACCTACATTCTTTATACTGTGTGGTAATTTAAATAAATATAAAAAATAGTTTGAGTAAACCCCGTGACTGTTATATTAATTACCTATTATATTGGTTGTGTAAATCAAATTTGGCATTACAAAGTATTATTTTTAAAGATAATTTCAAATGAATAAGCAACTTCAGCAAGCAAAGGGCGCATCTCCAAATACTAAAACTTTGCTAGAAACAAGAAACTAACGCTTTTAAAGCAGTTTATATGTTTCTATTATCTTTTTAAACTTGGGACTTGGATATTAATATTAACAAATATCATATTCGTACGTAAAAAGTATTATGATTATATTACTTGTGTCAAACGTGTAATAAATTATCAGAGTTTGAATTAATTATTATTATCAATATATTCTCACCCAAACCTTAATGAATATGATGACGCTTTTCGTCTAGATAATGATTTATTTAAAAAGTATTAAATAAAAAAGAAATCAAGATTGAAATCGAATTCGAATACAAGCATAATGGTGTCAATTAACAATAAACGGTTTATTCTCAACGTGAATTAGGACAAAGACTATGAGTATAAGGGTACGATGAATAGGGTATCTTTTCTCATTTACCTGAAGAAAAAACCTTTTCATCCCCTCACCACAATGGAGGCTGTATGCATGTGTACGTGTGTGCGACTATATTGTAAATTCACTATAGCCTCACTCGAAAATCCTCCGATAATTTATGACCGAGAACTCACACGAGAAAGTCTTTCGAAATAACACAACCTTGTGGCGAAAAAGCGAGATTGCCAAGACACGAAAATAGTATTGGTTTCATTGGAATAAGATTTCTGAAGAAAACTCCGAGTCCTAGTGGAATATTTTATGAGAAACATATAAATATTCAAAAACTTAATATTTATTTAATGAATCGTTCCACATTGAATCATTCGTATTTTATCACAGAGTATTTATTGCGAAATTTATATGATAATACATATTATTATAAAATGGAAGCGTTTCGTTATTTAAAGCTGTCTGGGGAATTCTTGACGTTTTCTTTTAAAGGACATTTTTTTAGTTTCTTCTTGGTGTATATTATTTTGATTATACGCCAATTAGTCTTTGACAAATTGTTGAAAATTGAAATAATAATATTAAATTACTTCGATTTTATAATACACACACGCGATTGTGATTGCATTATAATTTCTCGAAATTGATCTTTTTGGATACAGTTTAACTTTAAGGAAGGCAATTTTCTTGATTGAGTTTCAAACAACTTCCGTCTTATAAATCGATAATGTAATTACATAATATTTACTTTAAAACGAAATATTAAATTTTTCGTACCTATATTGTTCTTGACTAGTATTACAGTCTGGGATTATCGATTTAGTACTGAAAATTTTATTAAAATGCATATATTTATATTTTTTTCATTAATAATCAAATTTAAACTTTGCATAGAATACTGTCACAAAATTTTTAAATATTTTTTCAAAATTAAGTAATAATTTTGGTTTTGTGTATTTTTTATCTGGGCTTAGGTTTTTTTGAATAATTAAATAGGTTAGTTGTAGATACAATTTTCTCCACAATGCAGTCATGTTTCAATATGAACCTTAGTCTAATAATCTCTGATTAATCGGTATATCATTAAGTGATTGCTTTTGGGATAGTTTGAAAAATAAAATTGTGTGAAATAAACGCCAAATTAAATATCAGCTATCAAAATTATAAGTTTTGAACTCAATTATGTATTTTAAATTAATTGTTTTGGTATTATTATCAATGTGCATGGTTAGAATCCTATATTGGGTAAAAATATCGATCGATGTCTCCTCTTCCTATTTGAGGTTTAATCTTATTCTCTGGTTCATAATACTAATGCAATTATTCAAAGCAGACATGGCTGTGGGTGAGTTTGTGTAGTTAGTACAGTTTATAGTTATAATCGCTCTCAGAACCCTCTGTAACTTAATTCTAATGTTTAGAAAAACTAACTAAGTTTAATATACTTTTCCTGCATCCTAGGTAGGATACATATCCAAAAGCTGAGAGAAACAGTGCATTTTTTATAAATAAAACTCGGAATAATTATATTGTATAATAACCATCAATGTAATAATAATAATGAGACGGTGAAATTAGCAAGTATAATGGGCTAAAATAAATATACCACGAAAGGCATACACAAGATCTATAAAGTACCTAAAATAATTATTCAGAGTAGAAAAGGAATATAAAGTAAGTTATACTGAAATTTATTCTAAATGTCAACAGTATAATTTCATTCCCCGTGCGATTATACTGTACAAACATAATGTAGTTCAATTTACCGAAACATTGTTTGCATTTAAGAATTTAGTTTAATGTATAGAATTACCTTCATTAGTACAATAGCTAAAGAAGTATTATCGGTTCATGTTGGAAATAAAAGTAACATAATGAATCATAGCTTCAATTCAAGACGCCTTCCCTATTGTCCCTTTTATAAAGGGTTGGCCAGGCCACCTTGGCCTTTATAGTAGAGATGGTTTCCCAGGCCACCACACAGCAATGAGTACTTAAGATCTAGTTTGCTAAGCTAGATCTACCAAGTGAATCGAACCCGGGAGTCTTCACTCACGAATCCGTTACACTAACCACTGGGCCACAATGCGGCTCTATTATATTTTAGCGGCTATATCTAGAATTATTTTGATTTTAATAAATTAATCTTAATTATTTTGCTTGTATTGAAGATAATACATAATAATAAATTAGATTTTCTTCATAATGGTGTTCCATCTATCTGGGTGATGAGAAAAGTCTAATCAGGTATTCGATGCGGGTGAAATGCTAATCCCGTATTTAGTTGTGATCCGGTATATGGTTAGTGAGATGGTATGATTATTTGTATTGCATTTGTGTGGTGTCTAAATATAGGTGTCGGGGTAGTTCTTTTTAGAATACGGTCGTTGTGTACTGGTGGGAAAAGCGGTGCGCGCGCTACTAAATAGTTAGTAGAAGCCACTCGTTGACCCATCATCCTGACAGTTGCCTACAGCACTTCCATCTTACTGCACCTACCATAACAAAGCCATCATTATCACCATCAAACACTATCAAGTCAATCGTGACACTTTCAATCACACCTTTGACCAGCCCACACATCGTTTGGATCCGAGCCAAAGGTAAATAAATATGCTACTTTCGGGAAAATATACAACAAAACTTTCAAAACTTTCCATTTAATTTTTAAAAAAATGGGTGAGTGATGAATTATCCATGTTCGAATCACACAGTCAGACCTCGACTTTTACACATAATTGGTTCCCGAAAAATTTTAATGTTAAAAAAAACATTATCAAGTATAAGATTTCCGGGTGTTTCCCTAAAATGTAATGAGGAGTTAATTATTGTTTGAAACTTTATGACATGCTACAGCCCTACACACTTGAGATATATTTGTACATTAGGATCATGCTATTTCATAATATTTAAATAAATACAATAAATACCGTGACGCCTTCCCTATTGGCGGGAGTCCCTTTATAAGGGGTTGGCCAGGCCACCTTGGCCTTTACGGGAGAATATAGTAGAGATGGTTTCCCAGGCCACCACACAGTAATGAGTACTTAAGATCTAGTTTACTGAGCTAGATCTACCAAGTGAATCGAACCCGGGAGTCTTCACTCACGAATTCGTCACACTAACCATTGAGCCACAATGCGGCTCTAATATTTCAAAAAGGGGATAAATTTCCCCCCCACAGACAAAAAATGCGCGAAATCTGCCAGTATTTTCTATGCCTTCACTACATTAGAAATCTATTGTAGTTGTCAAAACAATTGGCATTTTTTATAATGTTAAATTTAATTCATGAAAATTTATTAATCGACGATAATATGTATTTTTTGGTTGGAATATGATCGATGCGTTTATATTATGCTATATTCGAGCTTTAAAATTACAAGCGTACATAAACAATAACATTGGCAATTAAAATAATAAATAATAGTATTTTATCGTATCGCTTTATATACATTTATTTGCTTGCGATGGGTATAATTTAATATGTAATAATAATATATTGTTTCATATAAAATGTAAAAATCTCATTTTTTCTGTCTAAAATTATCCACACACATAAATAATACTTCAACACGTTCATCTACCCAGTTTCACCCCTTGCGTATTATATTCATATTTACTCAAAGCAAATATTCCTGGATACTATTATAAATGTGTGTTTTTGAGGGTCTTCTCCTAATTGAGAGTGATTATTCGTGAGCAGGAATTATTCTAAAGGGGCGTTACTTGGATTTAGTACCGGTTACATTGTAAGCAGCTAATATTCCAGAACTAGTCCTATTAATTATATATAAGTATCTCCTGATGGATAATAATGAAAATGGTCAAGTGGAGTTCAAGCACGGAAATTATGATTGCCATATTTTTTATTTATCTTGAGATATATGTATGTATTATAGTAGCACTTGTGGGCGTGGCCCCTTTTTAGACTTACCGCCTTACTCTTATTATACCGCACTGAATCAGGAACGAAACACCTTTTACATTATAAAATATAAGCACTGTGTCACAAGTGTCTGTTAAGGTCCTTCATATTTCAAGGATGTATTCTGAAATAATAATAAATAATGAAATTAAATATATTCAACTTAAACATGTATAATATTTCAATTAAATTATCAGAAACAATCGAAGAGTTCAAATTAATATTCATATATATCACGAAGAAAAAGTATTTATAAATTATATGTTTATATCCCATTTTTTGATAAATGTAAATTTATTTATACAATCTGATAAAGTTACTCGTCCTTTTACTGTAAAATAAAGTAATTGAAAAAGGTAGCATGCTTACAAAATTAAAACGTTTCACTCCAAAGTTGATTATAAAATAACGATTTTTTTACAATTGCTTGGGTATTTCAATTATGTTACAAGCAATGTGCGATTGTTATTATATTCTCTTGTTCAAAATGTATTTCTTGAACAGGAACTAAACTAATTGCATCCTTGTTACGTACACCTGTGCTACCGATATATTAATTTCTGGAATATAATAATTGTTAGAAATATTTAGTCCTTTATGAATTTTAAACGATGCATCTGGTTGGCAGTTGTCGTTTTAATTGGAGATCAAATATTCAGGAACAAAGCCCTGTCAAGTCAATGGACTTTTTCACGTCAAGCGGATTTTTGACATGAAAATTTAGTCCACTTCAAAAATCAGAAATTAAAATTTAAATATCAATACTATAAGTGTACTTATATACTATATATATATATGTTTTTAATTTTGACATTTCGTTTAAAAACTTCTCTTTTTAGGCAGTTTGTTGTTAATGTCTCAAATGGACGACATTTGTTTTCGGGGTAGTTTTAATTGAGCGAAAAAGTTTTCATCCCCACTATATATTTATATACGGAGAATATACTATATTTAGAACGGAAATACTCGATTTAACTCGTTTTATTTAAATATAGTTAAGTTAATTATAATTAGAGGTCATAATGAAGTTGGGCTTTGTTGGAGTTGCTGCCAGAATCCATTCTGGATTCATGCTTTCTCAGTTATTCTAACATGACAGTTGGCTTATTGTTGGATATAATTTATTATAAATACGACGTTTGTTTCAATATCTGCCAAGCTTGATTAATTTTATCATATTATTAGTGTGAAGAGGTTTAAAGAAGATGCAAGTCACTTAGAAGCTTTCTCCCTGTTGTGATCTACAAAATTTACATATACATAATATACATACCTTTATCAAATAAACATATTATTTGACGCCGATCAAAAATAAGCTCTAATTTATTTACAGGAAATATCACGTCAATTTGCTGATTTTATATGATGGATAAAATAAATACAAAGAATTGGTCGTCTTATACGCAAAATGCCAATAAAGTTAATTAAATGGTTGTTTTCATTGTTTATTTTATTTGGATTAGAAGAAGAATGCGAAATTGCTTCGTTAAATGTTAATATAGTACAACTATACGTGAATGCTGCGTATAGTTGTACTATATTTCATTAAATAATATAATGTTTCTGATCATTTGATTTAAAATATTATGAATTTTTAGGCTGGATCTTTTAATTTTATTAATTATTATTATTTCAGAATATGTAAAATATGAAGGGGGATTTAATTTGAAACCCCCTTGAATAACGGTGACACATTTAATAAATGATGTTGTCCTTCTAACAACTTGAAGTGAGATATTATTTGAGAGTCTAATTTCCGCACACTCGTGTCTTGGACATGATGAATATTGTTTTATTTTGGGGGATAAAAATCCCTGTTTGCGAACATTGTCTGGAGAGGGATGAAGTTCAAATGCTTGCAAATGGAATTCTGAACGATTCCCTGTTTCTATAAAACTTTTTAGCCTCACGCAGTTCCGTCTGAATATGCAAATATTTTCAGGAATATCAAATGATGTCATTCTAAAATCACCACCTATAAAATTGCTGTGGTATGTGCGAAGGCACTCCAATTTCATTTCTCATCCTCATTTGCACGTCTAAATTGAACTTGGACGTGTGGTCACCGTGACAAAAATAATAAAAACTGTCTGATGACATTTTATCTGTGTGGAAATGTTTTATAAAAATAGTAGTACATGTATGTAAGCTCTACGTGACCTATAATTTATATTTTAATATTATATGAACTTATTATTATTGTATGGATACAAATTACAGGAATATAACCAGTGAACCAGTCAGGGGCAATAATGACGACCATGCATATTTACTATAATATATAAATAGTTTTATAAAAAGATTTATAGAAAACCAAATTCAATACATGCAAAAAAGAAGTCATATTTTGACGATTTTGAGTTAGGGATGCATTTGTAAATGTCTTTTATTACTTTATCTACTGTCAAAATGCACTTTGTCGTATCATCAATATTTCGGGAGAAACAAAATAACCAAGTCAAATTTACATTTTTAGTTTTTGTTAGTTAGTTCTGGTAGTTAAAATATAAGTATTATTATAATTGTATTATATTTTGAAAGATAAAAGAAGTCATTGACTTATGCCACATTGTAAATTATTCAAATGTGTATATACCATTAATTTATAGTTTTAACAGAACTACTGTGACTTTTTTTTCACTAATTTGCCATTACCTCAAAACTAGGAAATATGACTTAGTGCATTTTGGCAGTATATTTAAAGTTAATTAAATTATTCTATATTTTCTTTGCTATACAAGGTTATTTACAGGCCAGATTGGTAATCAACTTATTTCACAATCAAGGAGATGAGAGTAAACTTAGAACGAGATTATTGATGGTTTTTATGTATTTTATACAGAAAATGCCAATGATATCGTTTTTACATTAACCGTTTGAACAATCAGAACCGTACGTGGCATATTGATTGCGGGGAATTTTGGTGTTGTAGCTAAGTCATGCCTTCTATCCTCCATGCAATTTATTACGATGATACAAAAATATTTAATAAACCTTAAATAAATTAATCGGAGTGGAGACCATTTTCACAGATACTTGTGAAATATCTATACTTAATCATAATATATCGAGGAAAGCCACTCCCTGTAAAATAACAGTATTAAGCTTTATATATTTGGAGGGGTGAAAATTCTGTTTTTGGTGGGTGTTTAATTGCTTTGGGTTGAATGGGTGTTTTTACAGATGTTTGCGTGTGGCTATCGTTGATGGTAAGTCATTTATACTGAATGAGCTTTTACATAGGAAGTAGTCTCTTGAGCACTGTTGGTTTTCTATGTGACACTGACAACTAACCACTCTTGAACTTTCACTACAATGGACACAACTAAAAGGTGACCATAATTGAAAGATTCAATCTGTAACAGCGAACGGTATTTGAGATTCGGGATTACGCTTGTGAATCGCCATAGAGCTTGGATTTGTGTCGAGTACTTACGGAGAAATTGTGATCCAGTAAAAAACTATGCGCTTTAAAAGAATTTTCCATCAACCTGTTCCAATTAAATACCAAACCAAATTTAAAAATGGTTTTCAAATAAATTGAATTATTGATTTAAATAATTTTTTGAAACCTATAAAACCAAAGGTCCCAGGTTCATCTTTCCTGCATAGCATACATTCTTAAAAATAATCAATACAAAGATTCTTTTAATTGTCTTTCATATTGAGACACATCGTTCTAATTCTTTACCTTTTGAATTGAGTTTTTGATATTTTGAATAATCGATCCCGTCTGCAAAATCCCAATGATACTTTTAACTCGAACATCTCAAAACCCCCTCAATTTATAATAATACCTACTTATTGTTCCGGAATAAAAAAAGTAAATTAGAATTTATGTACCTGGTAAAATTCATTGGTCAGTTTTTTGGTTTCAATAATTTTTTTAAACATTATTTATTATTTTAATATTTTACCGTTTATTTTTATAACATTACCTCAGATTAACATTAATATTGTACAAAATAAAATGGCTGAAACATCTGTGTTCAATAATTTAGAATTTTTTGCAAAATAAACTTAGTACATGCAATTTTTTCCTTAAGCTGTCAGCTTTTGGGATGTATGTATCTCTTTGAAATCTTAGACCGGGTTTATTATGATTTCCTGGCTTGTAAAATTGTTGTTTCTAGCTGGAAATTGTCGCTCTGTGGAAATCTCAAACTTAAATTAATACCTCGGCTTATTTTTTTTTTTCTATAATGAATTTTATTGTGAATAAATATTATATCTTTGTTGTCTTTGTAATGTAAAAAATTCAAAATAAATATATTTATACATTGTATATAGTTACTACAATTTGGATTGTAATATTTAGAGGTATTTATTACATTGTGGTAGAAAGCCGTAGTAAATTTGTCTCCGAGACTTCGCCTTGTCACATTCAAAGGCTATTTTAACTCCGTCTTCTAGGATTTTACAACTCCTCCTTTACTCAGATATCTCTAGAGAAACTTATTTTAGCTCCAGTGAGGCCGTATAATTTTACAAGGAAGAGAATTAGCCGGAACAGAACTAGATATTTCATATGTCTGAGTCTCTGTGGATGTAGAAGCCACACTATTATTTCCGACTATTAGATGGCATTTACTTAACCCATGCTTTGTGGACCAAATTATATGATGAAATCTCGAAAACTGAACAAATTTGATAAAAGTATTATAATAATTTAATCGTTTAAAATGTGTGTAAGGACGATCCCCTTAGAATTAAATCTGGGTTGAATATATCTGAATGATAGTGATTTTATTTTAAAAGTTTATTTTTTAATTCCCATATAATGATATCGAGCTCATCATCACATTGTAAAGTACACACATTATGGTCAATAGATCTTTAGCCATTGTACTAAATGCCTCCATTTTCACAGAAGCCATCATAGTAATGTACCTTTTGCCATTTATTCGAGTATTCCTCAGCCTGTGAAAACCACCATACTTTAATAATTTCGTTTTGTTGAAAAGTAAATTATCGTTTTTATCATTTTTGTTTGGAAACGATATTATCTTTTTATTACTGGAACTGACGCGTTGCTAGGGTAAACACATTTATAATTTTATAGGTCAAATAGAGTTGTATTGGATTTTACAGTCCAATCATTATTGATGGGGTATTTTCAAAATTAAATGCAAAGGGTATTGACCTTTTTTATTTATGTTATATATGTTATGAAAGTCTGTTTGGAGGAAGTGAAAAGTTGAAAAGTCGTTAGAAGTGTATATATGGACGAAGATTATTCTGTAAATATATGAAATGTGATTTCTGAGTAACTCTTTCATCACAATATCTCCGAGTAAATCGGATGTATAAATTGAATTTGTAAAGTTTCCAGCCACGGAGTTACTTTTTCATCCCCTTTCCGTCTATAATCCCGCCCCCGTGATGCTATCTATTGAATACTTTCTTTTCTTAATGTTATCATTTGGCTTCCTTTGGTGTAAGTGCATACCGCGGAAAATACAAATCTAGAAAAAGTCGTTTTTGGAATGGCAAAAAGATACCCTTGGTTTAAGTGTTTTTTATTCACCACCCAGAATCAAATTGAATGTAATGAAGACAAATCTGTGCGACAAGGGCGGATGATAAATTTAAAGTAGACTTTTGCACTCAGCTTTTAAGGACAAAAAAATATCACAAAAAAACTAAAAACCTTTTATATGGCAAATTTGATTACATACTGATTAAATCGTGTGAGTATAATAAAATCAATCTCTCGTGATGAAAATTTCTATCGGAAATACCTATATTTGTATGTATTAAATCAATCAAAATGTGATCAACTTCAACACAAGAAATTATTATGTATAGAAAAAGAATGTTTGATTTGTCGAGGAAAGTCGAGCTTCCTAACAAATATTTATCAAATTCCCATCGATTCAATCCATTCATAAGAAACGGCAGATATGAAAAATCGAGTCCCATTTTTTTGTACCGAGAAACTTTTTCGATAATACAAAAGTTTTACTCGAAATATTTTTTTAACACGTTATGTGAAGATTTTTTATTATACAAAAGTAATTTCAAAAATATGAAAACATGTTTTGATGAATGCGTAGAGAATATATCGTAGCTTAAATATAATTTTTTTTCATAATAAAATAATGTAAAAATACAGGGTGGACTTGTAATTGAGAACATTTTAGGGGATGGTATATATATATATATATATATATATATATATATATATATATATATATATGTGTGTGTGTGTGTGTGTGTGTGAATCGAGAGCCACCATCATGGAATCAACCGATGTACTCAGTAGTTACTTTCGCGTGTATATTGTGTCTGTTATACGTAATTAATATTATTAATTATTTTTTAATATTAATTAATAATAAAAAAACGATTATATTTTCAATACTCCACCACTCCCTAAAATATTCTCAGTTATTTCAAGTCCACCCTGTATATACATACATATATATAAAAGTATTACTGTTAAACTACACGCATTTGCATAATTATTAATATATAACGTTGCAAAAGTGGGTTCATTTGAAAGCAATTGTCGTTTGGCGGCGAGAAAATGCCATGCAATCAAGTTTTAGAGCGTACTTTAATACATTTTATGGGTTATTATACGAGTGGGTCTTCATTCTTTTGGCTTAAATTTCATCCTGTTTCAGATGGCAGTCAAAGACGGGATGAAAAGGGAGCCTTTTCAAATTAGAGGTCATTATCGGACGAATATGGCATGGTCGTGAAATTGCTATACAGAGGCGATAAGAGCATTCATAGAGATATTCAGGATGTGAAGTGGGAGTTTATAAGAAGAGAACAGGATGCTGCCGGTGCCTCAGGATCGGATGTCCGGTCGCAGGAGTTCCTCCATTGGTTGCAGATCTCTCATTGGAAGAAGGACTTCAAGTTATGTCAACACGGCACATCAGGACCCATTCAAGGTAACAAACCTAATATGTTGTATTAAATTAAATTATTTATTTATTTACGCTCCGAAGAGCTTTTTTATTTTTAGAAAGGGTCTTTTTGAGAGGGTTTTTTTATACACAACAACGTGTTAATTAATTGTCTGTCGGAGATCTTAACTATTTCTAGTTACACAGGTCACCGACAGAGCGGCTCTGCCCGACTTAATCGCCTCAGTATTTACCTTACAATCCAGGAAATCAGAGTAAACCTGGATCAAGACGATCGATCGGGATTTTATTAATATTATTCCCGATCTCCCAGTCGTAATAACCGATCAAATCAATTTTAAAAATTCTTGACTTGAGTGGGATTCGAACCTATGACCACAGTATTAGTAGCCACGCGTCTTATCCCCTGAGCTATCACGCTGGCTGGCAATATGCTAAAAATAACAAATCACAGTCTTTAAATCAGAATGTTTATAAACTAACATCACTAGTAATCTCACTGCTAGGCTACGCTATTTAAAAAAATTGACCCACCATACACCTTGACTGATGCAGCGGTCATTAAATTAGTTAACTGAATATTAAATCTCAAATTTAAGGGGATAATAAGGCTTATTTTGGTTGAGTATGTTTAATTAATCAGGGCTTGTAGCTAGAAGTACCGAAATTGAATATATATGTATGTACATAAGATGTTGACTAGCCCAGTATTAACCCGACTAAGTCAACGCTATGAATGGAGAATATTAATACCGAAACAATATAGGATTAGAAGGAATGATGGGATTTACTTATTGTACAAGATTTGTCTTAGTTTATTGAGGTTATAAAACTGATTTGGGTTAGCCACGATTAAATGATCTGTTAAACTAAAAATAACAAAATTCAACACCATACCTTGTAAAAATTAAGTTTTACGGAACTAGCAGTTTTTTGTAGTCTTGGACACCACCTTTATATTCCAATACAATCTGTATTCATGGCATGTAGAAGTAACATAAAATCACCCGGATATTCAGGGCTTTCTTATAGAAATATTTTTTAACTGGATTAGAATAATTTTAAGCTTTTTCTTCCTATTATGCAAAATTTTACAACAAACATCGACAAATTTTTAATGTTGCTTGTTTAAGATAAATTCAAACGGAAAAGTCATAAATCAACGGCCATATAGTCATAAGTGAACGGCCATAGACTTAAATATTTAACACCTGTTTCATTATACGGTAGGTATAAAAAGAAATATTTGTTAAACATACTTAGTGTATTGATTTTTAAAGAAACCATGTTGTTATTCCATACAAACCATAGACTTCACTCGATGAAAACATTTTTATTTAAATATTTAAGTCTGATTTCTAAACGATCGAATAGTTTTTTTAGCATTCCCGACTTTATTGAAATGTTGTCGAACGATTGATTACCCACTAAATTTTACGCAGCTGGCACAAAAAAAGCACCGGGAATCTAAATGTTAACATTTTTATTGAAATAAATCAAACTCTAAATAAACGATTTATCACTCTTTTGAAGTTATTTTTCTTTGGATTTTTATGACGAAAATTTTCTGTACAATTTCATTGGAATATTTTATATTATACATATGTCTTTAAATCATAGGTAATGATTTATTTTTCAACAGGCTTGTCATCCATGTTTTTTTAAAGAATGAAAAATACTTAATTTTTTTTCTTACCGTAGACATCAATAAAATTATTGTTTATGGGTAGAATTTTTCATTTATTTATGAACCGACACTTTTTTATTTAAAAATATATACCTAAATAATTTATTATATGGGAAATTTACAATATTAATTAATAGCCTGAATGGATAGTAATAATATGCCAAGTAGAAGACATTATTCCGGTTCCAATAGAAATAGAAAAAAATCCATCCAAAATATTACAAAATGTATATAATATGTTTCATTGAAAAAATATATTTAAGCAGGTTTATAACATATCTAAATGAATATATGTATGCAACCCAATATTAAAATAAATGTGTTATCAAAATAGTTTTTTAAAAGGTAAAATTTATTATTTATTGCAATTATTGCTCGAATAGAGTAAATAAAAATCATATAAAATGTATGGGACTATAAAAAAATATTAGAAGGACATTCATATATCGTATATGTTAATGCGAGGATGAGAATCTTTTTTAGATGATTTAATCGTGTTAATCAGTGCCAAAAATCTGATATAATTATATATTATTTTAAATATGATCATACAATTATATAATACAGTATACATAAGTGGCGATACGATTTGAAATATTGTATGTGAAATAAGCTTGAGAGTCTGGTGGATCATGAGATCGAATTGTACGAGCGGAAGGAAGACATTGGATTTGGTCTGAATTATCGATGGTTTTCCCAATATCTCAATGGTGTGACTCGTATAAAATTGTAGTAGAATTTTTCTCATTATTATCTGTAGAGTGGCAGACGGAAAGGGTTAAACTGGTAGTAGTGCTTACATGTGAACGACTCGCCTCACGCTGATAAGAACACTCAAGGCCGCCCCCTTACTTTTATATTATTTGCTATGGGACTTCTGTTGCTCTACATCTAAAAGGAAAAATGGACTTTCGTAACCAATATACGGATACAAAACCGTGTAAATAAAATACAATTTATATTGCCTGCCCATAGACAATATCTCATTTATTGACTGAATTCTATGTGGTTTTATGGCTTCTCTTTACTTGTGTTTTTGTATACGATATTTGTAAAAAAGGGTTAACTGTAAATAATTTTACGAGTACGTAGAAAAGATTCAAATTATCCAACCATATAAATTAACAGTAAGGCAATTAAATTCTATACAGGGTGGAATTAATACTAAAACTATCTGATAATATTTTAGGGGATGGTAGGGTATCGCAAGAATAAGTGAAATAAGAGGTGTAATAATATTTTTTTTATTTTTATTAATAATTAAAAATATTAATAGTTTTTTTGGAATTGGGTTTGGGCCGCCATCTTGGAATCAGCTGTTTATTTGAAGTACTCAGTAGTCTCACGTGTTTTTTAAATACATAATTAATATATTTATATATATATTTATATATATATATATATATATATATATATATATATATATATATATATATATATATATTCGCTTTTATTTACAATACCTTACCACTATCTAAAATATTATCATTTAGTTCAAGTCCATCTTGTAAACATGCATAAATATTCCTATTAATAAATAGGAACTTTTCACTCTATTAAATATTTAATATGGGAAATATAATAATATTTTTAAGAACTCACTAACGAATCATCGATTGCATAAAAACTCAAACATTTTTGTGGCTGAATTGAAAAAGTATTAATGAGTCATTTCGTAATCCAGCCAGCTTTTGATATTTTAACTGCCGGATTAAAATTTTCTGTCAGCGACAACTTTAGCGTGAAATTTTAATACTTTGAAGTAAATTCACTGTAATTCTGCAAATATTCTCCAAATGGCAAAAAAAAATATAAAAAATATTTTATTTTTAAATAAATCTACTATTATTTTTTGTCTTGGTTGATCGAAGTCATTGTCTTATTATTTATGTGTATGCACAGATGGCATTTCTAGATTTTCACATTTAAAAACTTGGGCTTTGGCACTGTAAACGTGATTTTATAGATATTTTAGTATGTTGAGGATCTTTTCTGAAGCTGGTATCTCTGGAGACCTTTCATGTGGAGTTGCAAAATGTCATAGTACATTACTACAGGTCGAGAACACCAACATTGGGTTTACAATTTGCTGGGAATTTAGCCTGACTTCAATTTTCGGCTTATTGACCTTAGCTCTTTGTAATGATTTTCCATCGAATGAGATTTCCTTCACATGGCAATTCCGTTTCCCTTTGCCGAGATATTTCCTAGAATTCCACAATTCCAATTACGGACATTCTTCTTTAAATTATAAAAATACTGTAAATATTACTTTTTCTGTACATCTGTATGAAATTTCATTATTTATCACTCTTTTCTTTTTCGCTGTAGAGTGCAATTAAGCAATTTCAAAACCGTTTGTATGGAATTCGATTAATTTTAATGACTTAAGGATTTTTTCATATTAGTGCAATAATAAGGAATTATAATAGAATATATCTTCCTTTTTTTGATCATGGCACTCTATTAAGAGCTGATCGTTTGAAAATATCTTATCTTTAAATTGTGCATATCCTTATAGGTATTTCTACATGTACTACATTCCTGGCCATTCAACTGTAAAGTAAAAAAAAATAAACAATTTTACATATTTTAAAAAAATGCATTTGTAACTAAAAACTTCAATTCTACAAAAACTATATTACAAATAACGCAACATAGTTTCTAAAACCGAAACCATATTTTATATAGTGTATTTTAAAATTATATGGTTTTTTTAAATTGAATGTAGGTTTTTTAAAAATGATTTTTAAGGTAGGAAAATTAATAGAGAAAATATCATATCAGTCATAGTCAAATGTGAAAAAGTTAATAAAATTTGCATTTTTATTAGTATTTGTATTGATTATATATTTATTTTATTTAGTCAGATAAACGGGTAACATTCTAATTGAAAACTAAATAACCTCTTTCAATCGCTTCGAATCAAATTTCTCTTGCACCAATTAAAAAGATTTTAATCGTTTACCGTTTGTCTATTCTTCTAGTTCAATGAAATTTTTAAATAAAATCACAGAATATTGTTCTATTTTATATCTATATACATATTTTTTAAAGAAGTTTCTCACATAAATACAAGGTCGACCTCTTTTATAGAATGCTGTGATGAGATAAGACCTTTTCGACAATTTTGAACGTCGTCGTCCGTAATTTATCATCGTCTTTCGGTCTTGCCCTTAATGAATCTAGACGAGGGGTGATAGAGAAAAAATATATAATAATGAAACGGCTTCAGGCCAATTTACATAATTTTACATTTGATTCGGGTGGACAGACTTTTAGCTCTTAATAAGTAGAAAAAGAAAGGACGTGCCGATAAAAGTACATGAATATTTTAATCTTATTTGAACCATTATTTTCATGCGACACTTGAAACTTTAAAGGATCTGATATTTAAGAAAGTCGCACAAGTGATTAAATATTCACTGATTGATTGGTTTTCCTGTATACTATTAAATCCTTTAACCATGGTGTGTTATATTTTTTCTGCAAAAACAATCCCTGGATAGCGAGAAAGGAACTGAAAGTTTACATCGGAAACTTTGGTGTCGATAATCTTGACTGAAAAACGACCATTCATAAATCCGTGGGGAGTTTTCGGTCTAGTTGGTGAGAAAACTCGGAAAAAATGATGACCTGACGTTAAATAAAAAGGGTGGAAAGGGTTTTTTTTGTAGGACGGTGAAAGGTAATAAAGAACATGTTTTGAAATATTATAACCTATTTTGGAATTATCGACCATTGAATAAAAGACAACTGGTGATTACTTCCTTCAAGTTTTTTTTTAATTTGGTATTGTGAAGCTATTTATGTGTACAATTATATAAATAAATTCTAAATTCAATTAATATTTTATTCAAATAATTAATTTATGAAAGCAATTAAATTATTATAATTGCATTTATTGACCGTCGAATTAAAATCAATTTTTGCTATTGGTACAAATTATATTTATAAAATATATATTTGAAATACATACATAGTATTTTATAGAAAAAGGTATTACTTCAGAAGCTATCACAAGAACAATATTTTTTTATTACAAATTTTACATGATTAATTATTATTTTATTAATTAAAAAAATCAAAATGCCCTCCCCGACTGTAACTCTGTAATGGATTTTTAATTGCATGAGTTGAAAATAAAATCATTTATTATGGCTGGACATCTGTTAATTTCACAACAATTGTGTTTAAGTTTGTAAACAGGCTTATTGATTTAATTTTGCGCCTAAAAAGTTGTGAAATGTTATTGTCAAAGTTCAAGGAGCTTCTGGGAAACGGTGTAAAATAAATATGAACAGGCGTCTTAATTGTGAAGTTCGAAGCGGCTTTTGAAAAGCTCGATAAATTGTTCCCACCCGATAATGAAGAAACCCTCTTGTAGAGAAATGCACGAAATTTCAGCGCTGAAAATGTTCAACTGAATTTCAGCAATGCACTCGTCGTGTCGCCCATAGCAGCCTGAAAGTTTTGTGCTGCCTTTAATAATGAATATTCTTAGTTAACCCTGTCATTCACAACATAGTATACTAACGGGGATATATTTTAGACTAAATAATGTGTACACAGGAGTTACTTGTATTTAAGAAAGAAAATTTCACCGTAAAATATATATGTATGTATATACAAATGTATAAAAAAATATTTTAATATAATTATATATTATTATTATTATTAAATATTATTAGGTCAGGCAGAACCGCTCTGTTGATGACCTGTATAACTAGTAGTAGACAGTAAATTACCACGTTGTTATATCTAAAAAAACTAAAATTTGTAGAAACATTTTAAAAAGTACCTTTGGGCGTAATTATATACTAACGGGTTGTTGCTTCCAATTATACAATTTTTCTATCAAATTCACCATTTATAACTTATAGTAGTAAAAAACCACTAAATAAATACCTTCCATCATTTGTTTTACACTCAAAATAATTTTACCATTAGTCAGGTTATCAATTCTTAATATTAATGTTTCTATTTGAACTGTAAAATATTCAATTCATTATATTTGTTTTATAAAATTGACAAATCGTCTAGATTGATATTAAAGGCTTGATCCCAATATCCTCATTTGATTTTAAATATAAAATAATTTATAAAAGTCACCCAAGCTATTCTTATTATAATATTCAGGCAGAATTCGAGTTTGTTGGGAATAATATTACCAAACTGAGTATGATTTTGATTATATTTCATTACTGATGTGGACCAAGTTAATGTTTTACACTTTGTAAAGATTTTCAAGATAAGAAAATAATTAATTTATTATACGATTGCTATTTGAGAATGAATTTATGAAGAGCGCCTATCTTTAAAAATTATCTGTCAGTTTTTGGCAAAAGTATCTACTCGAATATGCATATTAAATCTATCAATGTTCTAGTTCTGGAGTATTTAGAGATGTTTAATGGCGACTTTGTAATAAAATAAGACGTGTTTGTTGACAGAATGGGAAATAGCTGTTGTCAAAAGAGACTGAGACTATTTGGCGATGACTAATCCTTTCCATGGTATTATTTATTCGAACCTTCAAACTTTTCAGCTAAAAAGGGTTCACGAAGGTCCGACAGAAGGTTTGGTTTGACGTTAGAACACTACGATGACATAGGGTTTACGAAAATAACTATTGTTCCAACTTTTTAAATTAATGAAATAATATTGATGGGAATTTATATTTTTAAAATTTAGCATAAATGTTTGTTAAAAATAGGTTTTTATGAGGCCGTAGAAGGATTTACGGAAACGGATTCCGCCCTTCCGTCATTTATAAAAACGGTTTTTCGTACCAAAACAATTTTTTATTCTTTCAGACAGGTCGACTTTTAAGAGATTTCTTTTGAATGAGGATTTTGTGTTATTCGTCAAGGTTTTCGCACAGACAATCAATCATATTCAAAATAAATGTAATATGATATAATTTATTGAAATAACTGTGGCTTCATTATAAATAATATAATAGTAGGTTTGCTGATCGAAATTTTCACAAAGCTCACCAATAAATCTTAAAGAAACGAGTTTTCATTGATATCGAGAGGAACGGAAGATGTGGGTCCAGTTCGTGCTTAGGCAGCAAACTAGCCAAGGGAGATTTTTGTACTACTTTCTTATTCGATAAGATCTAATACCCATTCACAGAAATAAATGGGATGATAATAAATTATCACACGTCCTACGCGTATTATCTACTCTGTAAAATTCCTTCTCTCGCACTATTAATCAGGACTTTAGAAGCAGTTTGTAAAGATTATTTGAGAATTTATTCATATAATACAAAGTAAGCAATTTTCTAGGCATCTCTAAGGTAAAATTACAAAAAAATATATTTTTAAAGTATATCCCTACAAAAAAATCTAAATAATATATTAATATCATAGATATAAACATTAGATACGCATTGCATATAAATAATTCGTGTCAATTTCGTGTAAGCCCGTATTGTTGCACTTTTCTCTCCTATTCGATAAAGGCATAAGTGTGTCTCCCTCACTCAACACATTTCTAGTCATTACGGAGAGTGATTGTGACAATACTTTGGCGATTAAAACGCAATAATATTTTAAGCATGTTAAAGAAATAGTCTTTGGTAAAAACTGAGCCTAGATGTATTTGAGTGTATGTTTGAGTCCATATGACATGTAGTAACAATGCATTTACCCATTTTACTGTGAAATATAACTGAAGATATGAAGAGAGATGTTTACAGTATATAGTTTGCCAGCTTACTCATGTTTTTGACCACTTGATCCACTTAAACTAAACAAGCATTTAGCCACTCATGCGAAATCGTATGTTTATATCTATGAATGATATACCTATAAATTGTTAAAATAAGCAAGATAAAATAAGGTAGACCCAACCAATGGCTGATAAAATAATATATCTTGTTACAAAATTTATGAATATTTAAACCCAAAACTAATATTATAAACATTTTTATTTATTTATTATATGATGGTGATATAAGATTATTTTTTTTACATAAACATTTTGGTTTATAGAAACAACAACATTCATTACCTTACAATCCAGGACATTAAAGTAAACTTGGATCAAGAAGAATCATCGAGATTTTAATAACCGATTTTTTTACTTGAGCGGGATTTGAACCCAAGACTAGTATTTGTAGACATGCGCCTTATCCCCTACGCCTTTAAATATTTGTGTCTGTAATAAAATTTTATGATCTGTTTTATGTTGTCAATTAATTGGTTCATATCAACAATATTGATGGAATAAAAATATGTCCAAATAATAGGATATAAAAAGTGTCTCAATATATTGTGAATAAATTAGTTCAGCCAGTGTAAAAGGGTCATCTGATATCTTCGTGATGGTGAGGGAATATTGATAAGGTATATTCTGATTTATTATTATAAAATAATTATTAATTAAAATACATACAGTATTCAATTTGAGTAATTCACTCGTTGAATGACTCAAGTGTTTAATATGAATGATTATCTCATGAATACACTGGCACATGGTGGCAACTTTGACTGTTTAAAAAAGATCACCAAGAGTTTATTAACAGAGTTGTCTTTGTAGAACTAAGCAGAGTTCTGGAAGCTTTATATATCTGCAGCTTTAGTCATCAGTCTGCTCTGAAACTTGTTCGGTCACAATTAAATCTGCATAACTTCAATTGTATATTTAATACATTTCGAATTCTGACCAACTCACCATGTTCTAATTCAACACCCATGGCCACTTCTATTAAGGTAATTCACTAACTCTACTTATTAAATCCGAGCTGACCGAAAATTGGTCTCTGCACGATTCTTTAATTATTCAATACTCTTAATATTGATATCCACATTAGCATATATCGACGTCACTTTGTTGTTTATTAAAGTATTCATAGTTATTTTTTTGTAGTCAGCTCAGAACAATTATTAACTATAAATATAATTTATGATTAAATTCGGAATAAAAGTTTTTAGATGTATGTATATACAGGATGGACTTGAAATCACTTTAATTGATTTTTATTAATTAATATTAAAAAATCATTAATAATATTAGTTACGTATTACAGACACAATATACATGCAACAGTCACTACTGAGTACTTCAGAGAATCAGTTGATTCCAAGATGGCCCAAACTCGATTTATATTTTTAATTATTTTTTAATTTGAATTAATGTATTTTTTTAATATTATTTTTTTTTTCAATTATTCTTACGATACCCTACCACCCCCTAAAATATTCACAGTTTTTTCAAGTCCACTCTGTAGATAGATCATGAATTTGATATTTTTAAAAATTTATTTAATGAGGGGAATAATATACCCACTTTAAAAAATTATCTAAGTTTGATTTGTTAAATATGATTTCCCAGTTTTCAAAATATTATCAATTAGAATATTATAAGCTATATGAATTTTATAATAAATTGCTCAATATTGTATAAAGTGTACCATGAGTTGATCATAAATACTTGTATGCTGTTAAAAAATTGTGTATTCAGTATTTTCATATTAATATGCTTATAGTAATTCCAATTACATATGTATTCAAAAAATATATTTACAAACGTAATACATCAAATGATTAGGCACGTGGCTAAAAATATTGTGGTTGTGGGTTCAAATCCCGCCTAAGAAAGATTTTTTTAAATTAATTTGATCGGTTATTACGACGGGAAATCGGAAATATTATTATTAAAATGGATCGTCTTGATCCAGGTTTACTCTGATTCCCTAGATTTTAAGTTAAATATTGAAGCAATTATTAAGTCAGTGACATGTGTAACTAGTAATAGTTAAGATCACCAACAGACAATTAATTAACACGTGACTTAAGAAATTTGTTTGAAACCTTCTAAAAAGCAACTCGTACGTATATTGTATCTAAATAAATAAATGAAATATAAGATGTTGATATTTATATCAAATATAACAACCACATTTCTTCACGCACCAAAACAAATTATTTGTTATTATACTAAACAGAGGAGCTATTTGTCTGATACTTAAAAATGTACATAGATTCATGGAAAACGAGTTGTATGAAGGATGCAACACTTCTGTTTGTCGTGTCAAACAAATATATTTATAAATTCATAGCACCAGGATACAATGGAAGGCGATTCCATTAAAAATATTAAACACGAGTTCACACAAACAAAGTTGGACTAACGCTTCCAGCAATGCATACGTTTCGGCCATCGGATAATAAGGGAGAAAGGCGATTTTCCCTTTGTGTTGTTTCATCTTTGAATACGAAAAATTCTTTCCAGTAAAAATATATTACAATACTTCTTAACCCGGACGTGTTTTTTCGTTTTTATCGATCAAAGAAACATACTGTTTCATTCAAAACATTACTTATACGAAATCGAATGTCATGAATAGTAGTTACAAATTTTATATATGTGACATTTCATCATCGGGTCAATTTTGCATATTGTATGGTTATTTAAGACTTCTATGATATTAGTTTATATAACAGTGGATATGACAAGCTTAGTTACAGCTTTCAGTTTGACTGTCAGGTGTACTTTGTGGTTACATCAAACACATCGATTCTACTCATATATAATTCAATATTTGTACTCATCATAATAAATGAAGTTCATTCATTTAAAAATTATTTAATTATTTTGTATGCTCATTTCAAATTTTTCATAGAATAAATTTTAATAACAACGTTTCAATACCTGAGATAATGAATAATAGTATACATACCTTAACAACTTATATATCTTTAACTCCCAGTGTTTTGACATTTTTTTTAGAATATAATGTTAAAAAACAATATATTTGAAAACAGGATTGATTATGTAGAAAATTACACAACAATTTATCTTGAAAATAAGATTATTTTTAAATACTCGTAAAATGAATTGTATTTATACTTCTAGTTAATTTCGGAAAAAAGCCACAAAAACCCCAATACATACATCCCAAAAACAATAATAAAAATTATAGAACAGTTATACAGAATTTGAGTGATAATAATCAATAATCTATATAGAGAACGCATAAACTTATTGTACGATAAACGCTTTTAATTATTGCGAACAACCATATTTTAATGATTTCGGGTAATTATAAAATAGATTATAAAGTAAGTTAAAAACTAGCTATAATTTTGATTACTCTCTTTAAAGCTTGGCCTCGTCTGTTATAAGTGTTAGGATAATAATCAATATTAACCTTTATTAATAATTGATGTTATCATTGAATCTGTATACGTAAAAAAAGAGGATTTTTTTAATAATATATATAAATATAGTAAGGAATAAATTTTAACAATTATAACAATAAAATTGTCAACAATCACCTGTTTTAATTAGGTGGTTGTGAGCAAAGTATTCTGCAAGGTTTGCTCTAAGGCTCTATTAATATTCAGAGTGAGTTAGTTTGGAGCTAAGTTAAGGTCTCGTACGTTTGACATACTAAGGGTGCATTTAAAATTTAATGTCTCGTTAGGGACGTGGCCTGAGTTACATTAGCATCGTTACTACACAAAAGACATAATATAACTACAGATGTTTGTTTTCTTCCCGATTGCTGTTTTAACCCGGTCCAATTAACTCTAATTACCGCATCAACCTTCATTTCTAACTGTAAATAATAGCGGTCACGTATGGAAGTTTCCACGTAAGAAACAACACTTTGAACTTATATATCTTCATATTTAAATTTAAAATTAATTATAAGTGTAATAATACTCGTAATTTAGAACCAATAAATAAAGCGTTGTTGAACTGAAGCAAAAACTAATTTATGGTGGACTTCCAGAGAATAAATTATCTACAACGCTATTAACTAATTTAACTTGATTGAACAAATATCGATAAGAAAGGCTTTAAAATAACGCCTTAGGTTAAAGTGAAGCTTAATTGAATTTATCTATCGTCGTGGTAACTTGCCTCAAATTAAAATGGAATATTGCTAACCTGCTGTATTAAAATACCCAAACAAATATATACATTTTAAAATATTTATAATATCAAAATTTTTCTTGAGTGTCAATTATTTTATAAAATATCTTTTTTGACTATAAAAAAAATCAGGTAATTTTGAACCAGCGAAATGATGAATGACTATTTTGCAAATTCCACTAAAAACCAATGTGAGTGCAACATTTAAATTTCTATAATAATTTAAATTTAAGGAAATACAAATTTTATTTAATACATAACCAATTGATTGTTTGCGTGGTATTTTTATAATCTAATTGCAATAAAACCATAAGAAGATTTCTACTGGTCACCCTATTTGCGCTATAAACTATGTCAATTACTTCAAAATCTTCTTATTTTAAGAGAAATTTAAATCGAAATTTATATAGAAATTTATTAAAAAAGAGAACTCCCTTATAGTTTTAAAATAAACAAATAATATACTAATAATTAACTTAATTCTATTAAAACTGCATGCGAAAGAAGACATAAATTGCAACAGAGAAGACTTCCTTGTTTGTAAGCTTGTATGGGATTATGCACAAACCTAATGAAAAGACTAAATGAGTATGAGGTCTGGTGTGACAGTAGGGTTAGTTAAATGTTGGCTTAGTTAATGAGGTTACACCGTGAGTTATGTTATGAGAGACAGAGACTGACTGAGGTTTATAGTGTTAGTTACAACTAACCGAGTTACTAACTTTACCAAAATCACACACACTGGATTATCAACCTAATCCATTCTCTTGTCTGGCCCCACATAATACGCTTTCATATTATAAATTTATTTTAATTTCAATAAACTTCTCATCCGATCCATTAATACGATTAAAAAAATGAAAACATAAATATGTAATTGGAAGTAATAAACTAACGATTACAGTGTAAAAATAAGTAAATATAATCGTGAAATATTGTACCAATTTTAAAAAAAGTCACGTATAAAGAGAATTATTTCTGCTATAACGGTCATATTTATTTTAAATGTACCCATACATTTATAATTGAGAGAGTTTATCTATTTTAATAATACATACTCTTGGACCAAATAATCACTCTGATTATTATTTTAAAAACAAGTACACCAGCATTAATATTCGAAACATATCCGTTTAGTAACATCATCCAAATTAAATGTATTCCATTGTATTTCAGCATAATTATTGTTAGAAATACTGTTTGTGCATTTTGTTGGGTCAATTATCAATATCTTGTTATATGCCATATATTCATATCCATTCATTCATTTCAAATTGTATCATATTATTGAATAAATTAATGAATTGAATTCTCTTGCACCTTTTGTATGGTGCTTGCTTTTAAGTCAAGCAAGTTTCGCTTTAATTGGTGTTTTATAAAGCTTTTAATAAATAAAGGATCCCACCATATGTTATCTTATTGTCTCGTCTGATAGTTGGTCTCCTTCACTCCATTATAAGCATATTTAAAGCAAATGTGTATAATAAAATCGTTTGGTGATTAACACAAAATGTATTGACAAATTAACAATTAAATGATATTAGCTCTTATTATAATTTACGAGTACAACTGCATATTTATTTATTTACATACATACATTACAACCAATGCAACTTAATAAATTAAATATTTAGAATGAAAGGAAATTGATAATGAGTTTATTTGGTTCCATACCCAAAATGTACTCGTCATGATTAGGGGTGAAACCATGAATTTTATTTAAAATAAGATTAACCACCTACTTTCCCTCTTGTGACTTAGATGCAGATACATACATATGTGACTTTTCTTGTCTACTTACATAAAAAATGACACATTTTTAGATAGTATTAGACACGTCATTAGTTTTGCCAGTGCCAGTGTGTATATGTGAAGTTTCCCTTGAGTCGAGTCTTAAAGGTGTTCTCATTAGTAGGCTTACAATTAACCATTGACACAGATACGTGAAAGATGTATTAAAAAAAAAATTTGAAGACAAATATGTATATACTGTGTAATAATTATTTTAAATCCAAATATTGACCGATTCAACCTAACACTATCAAATTGTTGCAATATAAGCAAAGAAACAATATAATTTGTATAATGCCAAGTGGGTCATTTTGGAAGACTCTCTTTGATTGAGTTTTTGTAGTGGGTTTATCTTGACTTTCACATTCGTTTGCATATTTAATCGGCAACCGCGGTTGGTTGAAAAATGCAATGGTCTCCAGTGAAATGTAATTCAAGGATTTGCGTGGCGGTTCTCATTTTGAATTTTATAAAAAGAGGATAAATGAAAGGGAGATGGAGGAAAAAACCTGTCTCACAAAAGAATTGCAGCAGGAAGCTGGTGTTTATTCAAGCGAACCAACTTTACTTGGCCCATTGAAGATTTAGCAGACGACTCATAAGCTCTCCTCCCTTCATCACAACCACCCCTTTTAAAATAAACAATATATATATATATACACCACGCACACACATTGCCATAAATATGAGAGGCTTTATAGCCTAGAGGAGAGTTGTCTAAATATTGTATTCATTGTGCACTACTCCTGTTTATCTTCAGGCGTGTTTATTAATAAACCTTCGCACAGAGTTTCTAAAAATAAACAAAACTATTACTACAAGAAAATATTTTTTAAATATAAGTATCCATACAGTCTCACAAATTTAATTCCATATACATTATTACGTATTCAAAATGTCTATAAGAATTTAAAAAACTACCAGTAATAAATATCAATCTTCTTCAAATTGAATTAAAAATAATAGAATTATAACGTCCTAATATTGAATATCCAGTATGTTCGTAGGAAAATCTTAGTATTTGTGTTTATCGAATAACAAATAACCAAACGATGTCAATATTGAAGCATTTGGTATTTCATATACTCAGATATATAAGTATGTAAAAATTTCCTCGCAGCTTGCAAAAATTATTCCTAGTCGAATTTATGTTTGTATTTCTTTGACTTGTCAGTTGTGAAAGCAAATATTTATCAAGCATAAATCCAAAACATTTATATAAAGTGTTACTGCAGTATGTTTTATTGAATGTTATTGGAACAATATATACTTTTAAAGTAAGTTTAAAGTTTAAAAGTATAAAACATTAGTTTAATGATCAATTATTTAATGAATTTATAAATTGCTGAAAATAAACATATTTTATACTTCACCTTATTTATATACACTGTTCTTATATTCGCATATATTCGAATTTCAGACTCACGTTTCTCACGTTTCAAGTTTTGGTAGTAGAGTCAAAAGGTTTAGGTAAATGTGGACAGACTTTTAGACATATCTATTCTAGTGGTAAGGGTTGGTTTGATTGCTGAAAAGTTCCTCTAATGCGGCTCTGTTTACTCGATGAAAACTTTCAGTGTCTGTGACAAAACGATGGTAAAAGTTTCCTCCTTTATTCAGTTAGTGTATTTTATTTATTGTCTAGTCTGCGAGGAATTTATTTTTTCTGTTTATCAGATTTTTCGTAACTCAAATACATGTACATTTATATAAATAAATGTACCTACAAGCGAAGGAATCTTATAAGGCTACGCCATTTTACGCTACGATTGGCCATTAGTCAAATTTGCAAGTTCAGTTCTTTTGCTAATAAGTAACTCTTTAACCATTAGATAAATTTGCCCATAAACCAGTTGGTTTGCAGTTGCAATATGATTAAAATAATATAAAAAGCTCAAATCTCTCACCATGATTTTTTTATATGGGAAAATTTATAACATCCGAAATATTTTTTGATAAAATGTTTCTTTTTACAAACACTCGGAAGAAAAATTTTGGCCAATATTAGACATTCAAGGAAAAAACTGCGACCCAACCTCATTTTTTGTCGCTCACCAATATAATGCTCTGATATTTTTCCCTCTTCGAATTCTTTCAGATATATTTCATACATACATTTGATGGCCACGCCATAGAATCGGTCACGTAGTATTCACATGACAGATGGTTTGGACATTTTCGTACATAATAATTAGTGTGTGGAATTTAATGGAACCTTCGCTAATGACCACCAAACAACTCGCTCTTTGTGACCTGACAGCTTTTAGCCTAATTTATATATTATATAATATTTACAAAGCCCATACAAAATATCAACATGCCTACTCTCATATACGTAGATATTAACAAAATTACCTTTATATTGAAGATAGCAAAAAAATTACGCATTTTACTATGTTGAGCTATAAAATTACCATAAAATATATAGTCGAGCAATTGAGTTTCTAAAAGAAAATTACATGTCAAATTAACATTAAATAGAATAAACTGTGTATTTTTATGAATATTTCATTATTTTTAATTATCACATTTTTTTTACCATGATGCCTTCCCTTGTAATGGGTTTCCCAGGCCACCCCACAGTAATGAGTCATTCGGATTTAGTTTACTACGCTAAATCTACCAAGTGACATCAGTGGACACCGTTTTTGCCGGTGTCGTGGATTAAACACGAGAGTCTCACTCACGAATTTGTCACACTAACCAATGGGCCACGAGGCGGGTCATAAATAACATGTTTTTTTATTTTTCAACATCAAACCACATACTTTTTTATCATCACAAAAATATACATATATATATTTATAAAAAAAACATTGGTTTGATTTGACTGATTATTTTAATTTGGTTTGATATTTTAAAATAAGGTTATAGATCTTCTGCTTATTTATGGGTATAATTAGCCAAATAAACACTTGACCAATGGTCACCCATTCACGTTTTATTCGTCCACATAATTGCTTACTTTGGTAATCAGACGGCAGCCGCTGTAACCACTGCTATATTTTTTATTGTATAAATCCTTGTGATATTTCAATTTATTCAGTTCTAGTGAAAAACAACACTGTTGTGTGTAGAATACAAGCCTATATGAAATTTCAGTAATACAAAATACGAGTCATGTTCTATCGACACGCGTCGTGTATTGGAACGTGTCCATTTATTTTGGCGGCTTGTTGTTTACATTTCAACCCCAAAACAACCCTCTTTCCCTTACTAGGTACAAACAAAACTCTAGAGACATCTGGCATACAGTATCAAATGTAATTCAAATTCATTAAATTAATAAACGACGGTTTTTTTATTGAAAAGCTTCACAGTCGCCAAGTGTCAAGTGTCGCATTAAAACATAATGAATGTACTCTGCAAAAATATAGAATGTTTAAAATTAACATAAAAATGTAAAGGATTAAGAAGAAGGTCACCCAAATTATTATTTAGACTGACAAATACTTAAAAGCCGTTTTAAGGGTGAGTTTTATTTCTCCAGCCATACAAAAAGATAATGAAACTGTCGTCATTAAAACTCACGTTTCAGACACTTGTGAATTTATTATAAAGACTCAAGTTTCTCATGTACCCTTCAGGATTAGCGTGTCCCTGAAAAATAGTTTAGAATTATATATTAATATATGTTCTAAATCTACAATTATTAATTTATATATATAATTAATAATACACCTTCATACTTTTATACTTATAAGTCAATTGTGTGTTGAAAATACAATAATAATAAATTAATATTTTTCAATGAATTAGATGTTTTTATACCAACGATTGAATTCACTACAATCAAATAATCCAAATTGCATAAAGTAAGTATGCACTGATAATTATGCATATTGTATGAAATGAATACTAAATGTAAAGAAAATGAGGGATTAAATGACGAAAAACTTGGGTACCGCAAATGACCAGGCCAACCTCTAGAAAAAGTAGTGCTTCAAATTATTTGCCATATAAAATCCCCTCCCAATCAAACTTCTGTTCCCAAATGATTTTTTTTAATTGGAATGCTTAATTTTATATGATTTATGTACTTTTTTTCTCATGTAAATATATGTGGAAATGAAAAGTATTCCACAGATCCATTTAAAAAATTCCATAGATTTACATAATATTTATCAAAAGGCAATGTTATATTTTATGTCGAATCATAAAATTCTTCCGACCGACGAATGCATTCACTCTGATATTTTTTGAATTCGGTGCATTTCGAGACGTTTTAATGTAAATATTGTCAAAATTTATGTATGTATGTATATACATATTTCATGAAATATTTTCCTTTTATAAATTTACAGAAACAGGTATAAATAAATACGAAACAAGTAAATACTTCAAACGACCCCGTTTACGGTTCTTTTTATAAATTTGACAGTTTATCTGTTCATTTAAGTATACAGAACATATCGTGTCCGAGTCCAAAATAGAGTTTATTTCCTGCAACGGAGACGATAAATCATGAAAGCATAATCCATCATGATTTTATGCCAAATGGGATTAGTGTGATGAAAAATATATACCTACAACACATAAAAGCTTTTCACAAAGAATAGGTAAATCTAAATTATTGAATATTTGCACCATATATACATACTAATTCTAAATAATATCAAAGAAACTAATTACACGAGAGTCAAAAACATTGACGTGAAATTAATCCCCCCATATTCAGTGGGTCGGCTTCTGGATCAGGCTTCAAAGAGTATATTATATTATATTAGAAAATATATAATGTTAAGGTTATCGTTACGGTTTCCGAAGTGATAAGTCTGAGTTCGATTCCAGTCACCAAATATTTTTATGGTAACCAGTCCATGGCTCACAGCGCCGAAACATACAAATTAAAGCACATATATATGTAAACAAATAAATAATTTAACAAACTATTTGATTAACATATTTTTTTCTTTAAATATCATATGATATCGACAGTGGATAGAATATTATATGATAATAATAAAGTGATAATTGGATATGGCGTATTCTTGTTCGTGTCGGGAGACGACCTCCGACCTAAATCAATAGAGGAATGAATGTAGTATTCATTGAAATTAATAATTTGATATCTACGGGGCTTTTGTGCAAACACATGATAGTGTGTGCTTTTGTTATACTCTTCGTTATAGGACTTAGTATAGTATTATATAAACCCTTTTGGCCAGGTATGGCCGCCTTTAGAAGGTTTCTTCCGCCTCATAACGAGATAACTCATACTTTAGAGACTTTTCACCAACGACAATTAAACTAAAATTAAAAATTACACCTCAAACTCATTTCAGTGAAAAACAATTTGTATTTTTCATTTAGCCTTATTTTATGTGGAATTGGGTAAAAATATATTTCATAGGTTTTTTTAGGACAGTATATTATAAATATATACTGTTTATAATACTGTCCGCTAATAAATGGATTGTCCTGAATTTATTTATGGGAGACTTTATGGTTTTTTCGAGAAGTTACTAGAACAAGATGTACTTATAATACTAAAAAAAAACACTATAATTATCATGGCGTTAGCAGTCATAGAAGTTTGTGAGTGTATTAGTGCATATAGATATAAAGACGCATACAGTTAAAAGACGGTTTTTTGTTCTTATATTATTTTAAAGTAAAAATACCAATAGATAAGCATTAAATACCCCAACCAAATATTGCTTAAATAGTGTTTTTTTATATGTTTTTCATAAAAATAATTTTTATATATTTTGAGAACTGCTTTAAATATATTTTAAAATACATAGCTAAAATTTTGTTCATACATCATTATTAACAGGACACCCTTGAAAATATATTATAAAACTAACATAGTAATATAACCCAGTTGTCTGTGATAAATTATACTGCAATACTGAAATACCATAACTTGGGATACCATTCGATATAAAAGTTTTGAACAATCATTTTAGTCGCGTGATTTTTTATAGAAAAAATCGCTTCATCTATAATAATGCAATTTATTATAAGCTTTAAAAACTTTTAATATTATCATCGACTTCTACATATAATAATAATGATATGCATGTTTTCAGAAACAGTCCAACAGGTATTATGTACAGTTGAGGGAGAATGTCCCTTGTATCTTGTCTTGATTTGTAGTGTGATTAAATTTTCCAAGTCCCTTTCCCACCACAGACTAGTTCTCTGCCCCACAATAAATGTTTCAATTAGAGACTAGAACAGCCATGGATACTGTTGGTCGGTCTAATAAAGTTTATTTGATGAGACCCGATCATTTTATAGCTGGGTGAGGCGACAATAAGCTGGCTTAACACCAAAATGTACACACACTTCTTTAATGGTGTATATTGCAAGAATTCGAATATTCCACCACATATTGAATATTCCCTAATTATAGAGATTTAATTTTGAGATCAAGGAGTTGAGATAAACTTCCTTTTTATTATATTTATAGTTGTATGTTTTTAGGTATATACCTAATGTTTTCTTAATATAACTGTGATGACGTTTTGATGGTATACGAGTGGAGTATTGGAGATCGATAGAGTCCTCTTTATTCGATTGTGTGTCCGTTTATTCCAAGTATCATAGAAGATAACGATAATGACCTGTATAATATTTAGCTTAAGCTTTGAGGCATTTTATGAATTTATCTTCCATCGTTCTTTTATTTATTTCGTGATTAAATTTAATTCATGTGTTATTTCATTCAATTCACTTCGCGTCGTATTTATTATTTGAATGAAATTTAAGTTATCAACATTACAAAACATAACTAATAAATATATCAATTGATGATACACACTGATAATCAGTAAAAACATACAACATAGTTTATCATAAACTAAGTATGTTTAAAAAGAATTGAAAAAATAAATCTTATATTCATATTTTCACGATTATACAATACAATACATCTTAGAAACTAAACTATAAATACGGATAATAAAAGATAAAAAACACATTTCTAAGAACAATTATGAATTAAGCCACGCTAACAAAAATAATAAAAATATATATTCAGATGCTAAAAAAATAAAGTATTTGAATTGATAAATTTCAATTGCTATTTAAAGTTGTTACACATAATTGAATATGTGAATAATCATTAAATTCATTGGAAGGGGAACTAGAATAATATTTAATTTTATTTAAATGGTTTTTAAGTCGTTTATTAATTATATTATTTTCATTCTTAATCGAATAGTTTAATCGTAATTTAACATATTTATGTTCCAAACTGGTTCAATATACCCTGGCATTATTTATGATAAATTATACTCGTATCTTCACAAGATCCTAGTCTCTTCTAAGTAAATTTAATATATTTCAGGGCCACATTAAGCCGGGGATAACTCTGTGAGAGTTTATAATTTAAGGAAATCAGATATCGAGGGTAGTATTCGTGTCATACCTGTCTAGGAAGATAATATATGGACATCCCTTTGTCTGAATTTAAAGCCGCGACTTAACATGAACATCACGTTTTTCAAATTCATTAGTTTTCTTTTCAATAATGAATTTTCCAACTGGAATACGAGCAAAATTTTATATTATATAAAGCAATATATAATGATAAAATAATTTTAAAACATCTCGATATTTTACCGCGTCCTATATTAAACTTACACAAACGTGATTTAAAATCTCTGATAAGGACTACATTATGACATAAACATCACGTTCTGTTGTGCTACGTGGCAAAACGTACACAAAATACCAGAAAAAAATTGATAAAAAATGTCATTTTATCATATTTTAAAAGGGTCACGTTTGTGATAATGACATTGAATGATGCATACATTTCCTTAACTTGACATGACACAAAAAATATAAATAGGCCCGACATTCTAAATATATTATTTACAAATATTATGATAAAATTATATAATTACACCTCAAACAGTGTTGATCAAAGTCTTGATTCATTTCCTCGTTTAATAGTCGTTGCTACGACAATGCGCTACGACGAGCTACGCCATTATGTGTAGCATCGTAAACTGTATTGCTAGTTGTAAAATGAGCAAAATATCCACACAAGACTATAATTTGAACAGCTGCCAACCAAATAATGACTTTTCTCCACTGATAAACTTAATACCTACGACTTTTTACGATTTACACTCCCCACAAAGGAGATTGACAACACAAAGTATTCATTGAAAAATGCACAGTATTTAAAAATAAATTTATTTATTATAGTAACATTGGCTATGGAATTAATTTGTACAATGATGCATTTTATTAAAAATCTTACGTTCATAAGTTGATATACAGATGCCGCTACTTATTATTCTCTCAATTATTGTCTATTTTTATTAATTTATCTTTCAATTAAAATAATTTTATAATTGTTTCAGGTAAGGTAAAAGCAGTGATTAAGAAGAAGAGGTAATTTAATTTTTTTTTTTTTAATAATAATTTTATTATCATAAAATATGATAATATGTACAATATTAGCTTGCGCTTTATATAGTAAATATATATTTCCAGTTTCTCGTTAAGGTGTTAAACATAATATAATAATAGTCGTACCTTAAGGTGTATGCAAATATATGAACATGTGAATGCAGTGAAGAATAATTTTACACAACAAGACACATTTTAATAAGAACATCTACATTAATCGTGCTAATATATTTTATTGAGATGTAGAATATACTAAGAATTTATGAATCTTAACACTATACTCATATATTATCGACAACGGTAAAAAGGATATTTGATTTTAACGCCATCATTGTTGATTTGACTTTTATAGATAGTTTTAATAAATAAAAAAATATAATCTATTTTTATTATATTCGTTAGTAAAAAAGTAAATATTTTTTTGGCTCTTCTATAAAATCCAATTAATGGCGATTCAGTAAAATAACCATACATTATGTATACAGTGAAATAACTAAGTGGGTGGTATGGTATCGTAAAAACAATCGTTTTTTTTATAATTAATAATATTACGTGTAACAGTCACTACTGAGTACTTCAGAGAAACAGTTGATTCCAAGATGGTGGCCCAAACTCGATTCCAAAAGCACTATAAAAAATATTTAATTTTTTTTTTCAATTATTCTTACGATACCCTACCACCCCCTAAAATATTTTCAGTTATTTCAAGTCCACCCTGTATACATAAATTGTATCAAATACAAATATCTGGTCGAATCAGATTATGTAGTTCGAGCGAAATAGATTTTTGAAAATTTTATTAGAAAGAAAGTGTTAGCTAAAATAAAAAAATATATATGCAAGTTCTACTTTGATAGACTATCTTTAAATACTTAAAAAATAATATTTCAGGAGTGTAATTATCAAGCTATACAAACAACATAATTTCAATGGCTTATTTACATAACTATAAAAATATAATTGGACATTTACATATTTTTATACAATATATCCCGGGATTTTAACTGAATCATATAGATTTTTTTAATAATTAAAATCGAGGCTTCGGATGAAAATCGCCAAGCGTAAAAACACACCCTTAGAAACAAACTTGCATTCATGCCTATTCATTTTAAGGCATTGTCTTGTTCTGTATTATTTGCATTTGTTTGAACCGTTGTCGAGCAAATTCACCCTGATACCTAAATTACTATCTTGTTTGAATAATTCAAATACTGGGACACCTCATTTGAATCTTATTACAATGGCATACTATCCTTTTTCAGATTTGTTACTTCTCTCTCTCTCTCTCTCTCTCTCTCTCTCTCTCTCTAATTAAAATCGTATGATAATGAAATGACTCGATGGTAATAATAATATAATTCAAAGTAGAGTATGGTTTAATTTTAATACCCGTTTATGAGTGTTAGTAAACAAAGGTAAGGAGTAGAGCGATAGTATATTTATTTACTATGCGACGCGACGGTCAAAATTAAACGAGCTTTCACAAAGACTGTTACTCTTTCTTTACTATAAATTACTAAAATCTTAAACGCACAGATTAAAAATTTAACAAACTGTTAGCAGATGAGCGTGTAATCCAAAAATCCACATTATAAAAGAGTTCAAAGACATCAAAGGGTGAAATTTTACAGCACCTATACTAATTAATCCGTTCTAACGAATGAGGCTTCGTTCAAATTAACGACCAACTACGCTCCATTTCCCACCTCAACATTACTGCTCATATTGACTAATTAACTTATTTAAAGCACATCAAATATTTACGTACTAATAATCATACAAATCTAAAAAGGGTTGCAGAGGATAACGGCTTTGGATTATGATAGTTCCCATTACTTAAATACTGTTGAATTAATAAATAAACTAAAACGTGGTTTAAGATTAATCATTTGAATTATTTTTAAAAAGAATCATACAATTATTTGTTTACATAGTAAAAAGGCATTTTAAAGAGAAAATTCTTATTATATTAATTAAATTGACTCTTTGTGTAAAAATATTAATGAAGAAATAATCATAATTATACTTATCCGAACTTACCTCTTTTAAGATATTCATCCAAATTTATTTCTGTCGAAAAAACTTTCTCGTTTATCTGTAATGTTTTTGATTTTTAAACTTATTAGATAATAATTTTCCTCTGGCTTGATAAATAAAAGATCGTCTGAATATTTAAATTAATTTTAATTGTTATCAACTAAGTATTACACATTATCTAAACAAAAATAATAAAGATAACAAAAAAAATAAAAAATTACAAACATACGTGGATACTTTTATTTACATGTATTCTTCTTACTCAAGTTATATAATAATAAATCTATCAGATCAAATTATTGGTTTACATTTTTTTTTAATTTTACATAGTTTGTTAATAAAAAAACATCTCATGAATTAGATTCTTAGGTGTACATAGTATATAAATCTTATTACCTTTAAATAAAATGAGAATTTTAATAATATTTTTATTTGATATGTGGGATAGTATTAAATAAAAAGTATGGGAAAAAAGTAAAAACCCATTTTTAAAAAAATGTTGTATTACATTTACAATCAAGCCAATAGATAAAGATAATTACTATCATATAAATGTATGGCAATAATTTAGTAAAAAAATAATAAAATATTTGGTTTTAATATTAATAATTTTTTTTAAATAAAATCCATTATTATAAAAGGCACGGTCAATATATTTTAAGGGCCCAATACTTATGATAATTTGTTGGTATGTGGCAAAACAAACAAAGATAACAAACGGCGAAAAGTATACTTTATAACTTCTGTTTTTTATTGATGATATACATATCTATAATAATTATTTATAAATTTAATAAAAGCAATAATTACACATCAAAATAGCTGGTCCGTCATCGCTATACTATGTGCTGAACAAAAAATAAGAATTTCCGCATCAGGTGTGTGGTATAATGATGTAGATTTTTAATTTTTCTGTTTTTTTTTTCAACCAAACGCGACTTTGAATAGCTATATTTACTCTATAAGATATAAAAAAACTATATAAAGTCTTGTGAATTACCAGAGAATGGAAATAAATACATTGTAACCGTTCAAGACGATTTAAGCAAATATTATCAGGCGTACGCAATTCCAAATCACGAGTCCGTAACTATCGCGGAAATATCAACTAAACAATTTATTTGTAAACTTGGTAAACCAAAAACGATCCTCACGGATAAAGGAGCTGATTGAAATTGCAAAATTGTTTAAAATAAATAAAATTCAATACAATGGTGCATTGGAGAAATCTCACACCAGATCTACCATCTTTATTAACTCAGGAGGTTGACCTCCTGAGTTCAAATATGCATGCCATAATTACTTGGATAATCTAAAATACAAACTAAATAGAACGCAAGAAATTGCGAAGAAAAGTATAATTGACAATAAGTCTAAACCTAAAGAAATATTTGGTAGACAAGTAAAATTATTACATCGATAACTTAAAAGAGAAGGTAACGAAGATTATAAATCGTTGTGAAGTTTTTTTGGCTAATAAATATGAAAGGCAACCAGTAAAGCAAAAATATGCTTTGACTGAAACTCCTAAAAAGCCATTAGAGATTGTACACGTCGATGTGTATCATATTGATAACATGATTCTTCTTACAATACTAGATAAATTTACACGATACGCAGACACTTATATTCTTCAATCTAGGAATAGTGTAATCGTCATCGAAAACTTAATCAAGTTTTTTGCAAATAAAGGTATACCACAAAAGTTAGTAACCGACAATGCAAAGGAATTTCAATCTAGTTTGTTTGTTGATTTCTTAAAACAATATAATATAGAACATCATCTTACTACTCAACGGAATAGTACGGGAAATTCTCCAGTTGAAAAATTTTCTTGAAGAAGTCTTGCGAGGATTGGACTTCGCGTTCTCCTACATAGATGACATCCTGATAGCATCGGCAACCGAGGAGGAACACGAAGACCACCTCAGACAGTTGTTCGAGAGGCTGGACACCTACGGCCTCCTGATCAACCCAGCGAAGTGCGTCCTCGGCGAAGCTGAGGTGAAATTCCTCGGGCACACGGTGTCGCAGGGGGGCACCAGCCCCCCGTCTGACAGCACCGAGGCGATCAGGGCATTTTCACGCCCGACCACGGTACAAGGTCTACGAAGGTTCCTCGGTATGTTGAACTTTTACAGGAGGTTCATACCGAGGGCCGCTCACATTCAAGCACCCTTGCACTCTCTCCTACAAGGAGACGCCAAAGGCAAGGCTCCCGTCACGTGGACTCCGGCAGCAATTCAAGCTTTCGAAGAGACGAAGGCAACCCTCGCAGAGGCCACAACCCTGACACACCCTGTACACGACGCGCGACTAGCGCTCGTTACCGACGCCTCCGACACGGCGGTAGGTGCCGCCCTCCAGCAGCATGTGGGAGGGAGATGGGAACCTTTGGGCTTCTTTTCAAAGAAGTTAAGCTCAGCCGAACGCAATTACGGAGCGTACGACAGGGAGCTGCTGGCCATATTCAAAGGGATCAAGTACTTCAGACACATGGTGGAGGGGAGGAGCTTCGTAGTGCTCACGGATCACAAACCGATCACGTTCGCTTTCCAGCAGAAGCCTGAAAAGTGCTCTCCTCGTCAATTCCGACACCTGGAGTACATCGGCCAATTCTCTACCGATATACGCCACATCCCTGGAGCAGACAATGCTGTAGCTGACGCATTGTCACGGATCGACGCCGTCAGCTTGCCGTTATCCGTGGACTTCGACGCCTTGGCGACTGACCAAGTTTCAGACCCAGAGGTGAAGAAATTCCTGCTCCCGAATACATCACTCCAGCTTAAAAAGCTCCATCTGCCGGGGAGTAGCAAACAAGTCTTCTGCGACACGAGCGCAGATTGTGTCCGCCCCTTCATCACAGCGCCGTTCCGGAAGGCGGCAATTGACAGCATCCACGGCCTATCACACCCCGGAAGCAAGGCCACGACGAGACTGATGTGTCAGAAATTTGTCTGGCCCTCCATCAAAAAAGACTGCAACAACTGGGTGAAAGCCTGCCAGCAATGCCAGTCAAATAAGGTTGGACGACACACAGCAGCACCGGTCGGAAACTTCCTGCCGCCCACCCAGAGATTCGAGCACGTGCATCTGGATATCGTGGTGATGCCCTCGTCTGAAGGTTGCAGGTACTGCCTCACGATGGTAGACCGCTTCACCCGGTGGCCGGAGGCCATCCCGCTGCCTGATCAAGAAGCTCAAACAGTCGCCCGCGCTTTCTTCGACCACTGGATCACTCGATTCGGCACCCCTTTGAAGGTCACGACGGACCAGGGCAGACAGTTCGAGGCAAACCTCTTCCGGCAGCTGAACACGATGACCGGTAGTAAACACTACCGGACAACAGCGTACCACCCGGCAGCTAACGGCATGGTCGAAAGATTCCATCGGCAGTTGAAGGCGGCCATCAGATGCCATCAAACCGACCGATGGACGGAAACGATATCAGCCGTACTCATGGGGATCAGAGCGGCTTGGCGCGAAGATCTGCAAGCCACATCGGCGGAGTTGGTATACGGCACGTCAATCCGCCTCCCAGGCGAGTTTCTACACTCTTCAGCTGCGACAGCCACACAGGAAGAGAACTATGTGGACCGCCTGAGGAGAGTCTTTAAAGCCATCCGGCCTACCGATGGGACCCGACACGGCGTCAAGAAGACTTTCATCCACAAGGAGCTGGCCAACGCGACGCACGTGTTCATCAGACACGACGGTCCCAGAAACATACTCAGCCAGCCATACGACGGACCTTTCAAGGTACTAGGACGCCAAGAAAGGACGTTCAAGGTCGACATGGGAGGAAGACAGGCGGTGATCTCCATCGATCGCCTTAAACCCGCCTTCACGTTGCAAGAACCTACACCAGAGGAGTCTTCGGCGGCAGAATCTTTGCAGCAGAGTCCTTGGGCGGCAGAACCGAGGCATCCGTCAGCAGAACCGAGTCCTTCCGTAGGGGCGACTCCAACTCGCAGTGACAGTGCAACGCGGAACCGACGAAGAGTCAGTTTTCCGAGTTATTTAAAAGATTACGATTGTGAGTGATTTCTAACGACAGTGAATACATACATACGTTATCATTAGTGTAAAGACTCGTGTATATTGACCGATTAATTTATCTCTGCAATTAGTATATAATATTCCTAATGTCATTTTCTTGTATATGTGTAACTTAGTTATAATGTTTTTTTTTTGTCTTTCATTATTTTGTATCGAATTAAAATTCTGGTAAGGGGGTATGTGGCGTTTAGCCCTTAGAGTAAATACGAATTTAGTCACGCAGCGGTTAGATTGACCACTTATTCATAGGTGAATACTAATGATCCGTCTCTGCCATAGGCCACTCCGCGGGCCAATCAGAGACGGTGATCTTCCCCCGTCATGGCACGGGTTAAATATTGGGCATATTCCGCCCACAAATCAGAACCGACCAGGATCTCGACAAGACGACTAGTCTCTCCATCGCAACCGCGAAGCTACATCTCTAATTAACTACGACTACTGCACATCCCCGATCAGCATCAATAAACTTGCATTTCTCAACACAACCTCTTCTTTGATTGACCATTGGCCTGAATACCGACATCCCACAGTACATTGACCGAAATTTATAGGGTAATTAAACAAACGGCTATTAAAGACAACTACTTACTTTGATATTTGAAGCTAATTTGACATATAATAACTGTATTCATTCAGTGACTAAATTAACACCTTTTGAGTTAATGAATGGTCATTTAGAAACAGCAAACGTGTTAGTCAAGGCCGAAGATGATAGAATTACCACGAATCACGAATATTTAGAAGAAAAAAGAAATGATTTTAAAAAATTGTGTCGTGTGATTTCCGATAGAAATAAATATTATAAAGAGAAAATTATTGAAAAGTTAAATAAAGATTTACCAGATCCAATATCATATGAGGAAGATAAAAAAATATATTTTCGTGATAATCGAAGAAAGAAAGAGAACCATTTATATAAAAAAGGGAGAATAAAAGAAAATCTAAGTAAAGTAATTAAATATGATGGAGGAAAGATTCATAAAGCTAAAATAAAAGTAAGAAAAGGAAATTAAATGCGTTCATTTTAATATATATATTATATTACGTTTATATTTTCGAAACTTGGAATAATTTCTGGATATATCTTGCATCCTGATGAGATGGAGTTTGTGAGCGAACGACTTCGTAATCAATCGATAGTACTTACATCATTTGAACATGTTTATGAGTTGTTAAAATTAGACGCCTATTATAACACATCTAACATTATACATAAAAATTCCTAATTTCCTTAACAAAACTTATAACCTATTTTACGTACAACCCATTCTTATAAACCTCACACATGTATACCATATACCTACTCCCTATGTTCTAAAATATGATAGTGAAGTAAGGTATTTGAAGGAAGATTGTCCTAAGATAGAGAAGGACTACATTCTTTCTTCACCTCAAGCTTGACGTGTTGTTGACCGTTTGTCCAGTTCAGGTATCTTCAACTATCAAATGGACAACACCGTAGCCGCCCGAATGGAGACAATGTTCTCCCAAATGTTCTCCCAGATGCTCCTGGCCATGGGGAGACTAGAGGCGCAACACGCGAGGACGGAAGCGGAGGTTGTATCCATGCACAAGGAGATTTCAGACCTCAGCGCCCGTCTCGGTTCAACAGCCAAACCATCTCCCACCGCAGCCACCCACGTTCCCATCTCTGCTCAATCAACTCCTGCTGCTTTATCATGTCTTGCTGCTCCAGCTGCCTCTGCTGGTCCTGTCAGGCCTGCTGCTCCCGTTGCCGATGCTAATACCTGGAGCACAGTAGTTCGGAGGAACAGAGGCCGTGCACTAGTGAATCAGAAGGCACGTGCACATCAAGGGCCTTCAACCTCTTCACCTACAGCCGATGTCGTTCGCCGCCGTCCAGCTGAGAAGAGGATCTTCTCTGTAGGTACTGGGAATGCGACCACCGACGTTAAATGTGCTGTTCACACTGCCGACATTCACATTTGGCGCCTCGATCCTGGTACTACTACCGATAATCTTAAATCATTTTTAGTGAAGAAACCTATTCTAAAAGATATTGACATTAAGCTCTCTAAACTCAATGTAACAAAAGGCGATTACGCATCTTTCCGCTTAACTTCCCTCAGGACTTAATTCAAATGTGCCTCGTTCCCTCGTTTTGGCCTTCAGGCTGGTGTTTCAAAAAGTTCTATGTTCCCAAATACGCCAAGTCCTCAACAGAGGCTTCTAATGTGGCCCCTGTTATCCTTTCCCCCTCTGACTCCCAAGTCAAACCTGCTGAACCACAGTCCTTTCGTCCCTCTACACGCTCCCAAAACTCCAAACCCGAGCCCTAAGACTCCCCAAAAACTTATTTCTCCTACTTTTTCTCCTCTCTTCTCCATTTATTACCAGAACGTGAGGGGTTTGCGATCGTCCTCTCTCTCTTTTTTAAATAATGTTTTGTGTTCAGATTTTGATATTATTTGTTTGACCGAAACCTGGCTATCATCAAATTTTAATGACTCTGAATTTTTTGACTATAGATATAATGTGTTTCGTCGAGATCGGTGTAGACCGGATTCCTCGTCAGGAGGTGGTGTTCTTATGGCAACACGCCGTGAACTTCATACCCGGCGTCGTGATGATTGGTCCTCCTCTCCCGATGCTGAGGAGCTCTGGATAACCATTGATCTTTCCCATGACTCACGTCTGTCTGGATGCTCAAGGTTTATCCACGTAGCATGCACATATTTCCCGCATAATTTCTCACATTCCGAGCAATTGAACAGATTCTTTGATCGGGCTTCAGAATTGGCTATAAGCAATCCTGATGATATGTTTATTATTTTAGGTGATTTTAATATATCTCACGCGAATTGGTCTCCCCTGACATTTGAAGATAATGTGACGGGCGCCGTAATTACCTGCAATAATGAACCATTAGCCGCACTAGTTTCGGATTTTATCGCATTGACCAATTTCAAACAATTTAATTTAATTAAAAACGAAAATAATCGTATTGGAGATTTAGTATTTTCAAATGGGTTATGTAAACTATGTAAATCTAACTTTTTTCTTACACGTGTTGACTCCCACCACCCCCCTCTTGAAATTGATCTTTTTATTACAAATAAATCTAAAAATATTAAATCCGTTTTTAATAAATTCTTATTCAATTCTGTAAACTTTAATGACTTGAACAATGCGCTCTCTTTGTGTGACTGGAGTTTTTTACTAAATAATTTAGACACTGAAAAAGCAGTCTTTTCCTTATATTCCATACTTAATAATTTATTTGAAAAACATATTCCGAAATGCACAATTACTTTTAATCAAAATCGACCACCGTGGTACACTCGCGAACTAATTAGACTAATTAGACATAAACGGAAACTTCATAAAATATGGAAGCAGTCTAATAATAAAAATGATTATGAAAAATTCCGAATCTTACGTAATAATCATAAACGTCTTAATAGGGTATGTTTTATTGAATACATTAATAAAATTGAACTTAACATACAAATAATATTTTTGGCATTATGTACAATCCAAAACTCCATCAAATCAGGTTCCTGATATGATGTTTTATAATAATATTTCAACTAGTGACGGCCAAAAAATTGCTAACTTTTTTAACCAATACTTCTGTTCTGTATTTGAGCCGAAAATCACTGAATCTGCATTAAAATTTACTCCTGAAAGATCACTAAGTTCTCCAAGTTTGACCATTTCCTCAATTGACATAAGTTTGGAAAAAGTTATTTATTGTTTTAGCCACGTCGATGTCAGTAATAGTGCAGGTAGTGATAATGTTCACCCTTTAATATTGTCTAAATGTGCTAAACACTTGGCAATCCCTCTTACTATCATTTACAATAAATCATTGCGCGAAAGTTGTTTTCCATCCATCTGGAAAAAAGCTTTGATAACCCCTGTATATAAATCTGGTAATAAAAATGAAATAAAGAATTATAGACCGATTTCGAAACTCCCAATATTTGGAAAGATTCTCGAAAAAATTGTCACTGAGCAATTATCATTTTTTGCAAGACAAATAGTTTCTCAGCATCAACACGGCTTCTTTCGCGGTCGCAGTGTGGATACTAATCTTAACACTTATACTGATTATATTCACTCTGCTCTTAATCGGGGTTGTCAAGTCGATGCAATTTATACAGATTTTTCCAAAGCCTTTGATAAGATTAATCACCATATCCTCATCTCAAAACTTGGGCGGCTCGGTGTATATGGGAATTTACTAGCCTGGTTTAAATCGTATATCGAAACTCGTAGTCAGGCTGTCGTGATCAATGGTTGTACTTCTGAACTCACTGAAATTTCATCTGGTATCCCACAAGGATCCCATTTAGGTCCCGTATTGTTTGTCCTGTATATTAATGATATGAATACAATCTTCTCACATTCTTATCATCTATTATATGCAGATGACACAAAGATTTATAAATTAATTGAAAGAGACTCAGACTGTTTAGAACTTCAATCTGATCTTGACCGTTTCTCAAAGTATTGCAACAAAAATTACCTTTATCTTAACCCATCAAAGTGTCACACTATTACTTTCTCTCGAAATAAACAACCCATCATTTTTAACTATAGTTTTTCCCACACTCAGATTAATAGAGTCACTGAGATTCGTGATTTGGGTGTTATATTAGACGTTAAGCTAAATTTTATATCTCACATTGATGGCATTATTAACCGTGCTTTCAAGCAACTTGGATTTATTCTCAGAATCTCTAAGCCCTTCAAAAATCCAATGTGCTTGATAACCCTCTACTTCTCGTTTGTTCGTAGTATTCTCGAGTTTGGCACTGTTGTTTGGAATCCCCAATACGGTGTACACATTGCGAGAATCGAGCGAATACAGAAGAAGTTCTGTCGGAATTTAAATTACCGCACCGGAACAATGGGAATGAATTATTCCTCGTCTTGTAAACAGTACAGTATTCCTTCCCTTGCTGCCCGTCGTTCCTATTTAGATGTTCTGTTTCTTTTTAAAATTCTTAATAATTATATTGATTCATTAGCCTTATTACCTAATATTAAATTTAGAGTACCTCGCAATTCCTCACGTTCTATGGTTCCATTTCAAATAGATTTTGCAAGAACTAATTATATGTCCCATACATTCTTTAGACGATCCATGTCCTTTTATAATAATTCCTTACCTGAAGTAGATATCTTTCACAACACCCTCATGGATTTTAAATTCATCCTTAGAACACTACTATTTAAATAAAATTATTATATTAAGTTTTTTACCTTTTTTACATACGCTTTATATACTTTATTTTTCTTTATTTTCGTTTATTTTGTATATTATTATTATTTGTATATTATCTTGTATATTATTTTGTATATTATTATATATGTAAATATGTATCTAATTTGCCGTAGAATAAGGAATTATGTTAATATACAATTTCACATAGAGATGTAGGTTCTCTGGTATTCCAGAGAACTGTTTTCTCTTATTTAATAAAATAATAAAAAAAAAAAAAAACTGTGAGAACGTTCCTAATGCAGTAGAAGACACATGTGTATCAAACTTAATTGAAGGTTGTCAAGCTGAGTGTCATCAACAGACCAGAATTTGTCAATTTAATACAACCAAAATAAAAAGTTTACAAAAAGTGAGAATGTGAAATTTGTGTCTACTGTGTTTGCTTCGAAAAATATATCAAATGCCGAAAATACTTATAATATGGAAGACATTGAAGATATTATAATATGTAAGATAAAATAAAAATAAAATTTCCGAAACTAAATATTAATAATAAAGAAACCATGTTTTATATTGTATTAACTGTAAAGATATTAATATGTTCAATTTTTATTATATTCAAATTAATTAAACTTTTAAAGAAAAAACATAGTTTTAAAATATTGTATACAAAAGAAAATGATGAGATAAATTTACCAACCTTGTTAAATTGGTAAATTTAAAATTAAGGGGGGAGGAGTTATATTAGAATAACATTGTTACATATTTTATTTACTTAACGATCTTTTAATAGTTGTTTTATCAGTTTCATGAACAAGATAGCAAATTGTTTTCTAATAATCTAAATAGAATTTTAATGATTTCTGTAACATATATATATATATATATATATATATATATATATATATATATACTGTAAAAATTTCAATCACTTTGTCTTTCATAACTTGTCCTCTTCTCAATAAAGTTGATTCTCTTATATTTTGGTCTTTCGAAATAATCCATAAAAAAAGAACATAATTCACGCAACATTCACAAATAAAAAAGAGACATGCCCACCAGTGAAAATCGCTGGGAAAAATATTCCACAAGAAGACTCGGCCAAATACCTCGGTATACACCTTGACAGACGCCTAACATGGCAAAAACACATTAAAACAAAGAGACTTCAAATGGAACATAAAAAAGACAAATGTACTGGTTGATTGGCAGACATTTCCCACTCTTTCGAGCTATTGCTGTATAAAGCAATAATCATACCCACGATGAATGGTGCGTCTGTGCGCAATTATCACTGAAAGATATGGGTCTCATGATTGCATCTCACTATTTCCAATTCTCTCACCCTACCATAGAACACACCGCTAGGATAGACAGAATCCTATCATCCCTAGATCCGAACTGTCTGGTTTTGATGGCCGCAGATGTGAATGCACAATCTGTACTATGGGCCCCAAGTAGCCAGCCGAGCAAAAACTCCTGTAACCGAGGAAAAAATAAGCTTAAATGATATTTCAAATCTTTGTACAAGAGATATAATATTTGCAATATGTATATCTCGTCTTAAGGGGGGAGATGTTATGGACCTTGTATTGAATATATTAAAACATTTTCCCTTATGAAATGTATATGTTCCTAATGGAACTGCGTTCGGTATATTGTAATTATTTTCTCTTGTACTGTTAACCAAAACTGTATTGAAATTGCTTTTTAAAACAGTATTTAAAGGCAGGCTGCCCTTATTGTATCGTCATTCAGTTGAATTACCTCTAGAAGGAACACTGTAAAACATACTTCAATAAAGTCTTTTAAGATCTACAGTGTTATGGACTTTGGGACCAAGAGTCCATTCAGGATAGAACATGTCTCTGCTTGCAATACATATTGCATTATTATTTGTTTAGTATAGATTGCTTGTTACCAACCCATCCAATTCTAGATATGGAATATTGTATTGTTTATATAGTAACTTTCCATGCAATATCTACCAATAGCTGTTTGTGTTTCTTTTACAATATTTGACTACTAGCAGTATAAATTGAAAGGGCTGCTAGTATCAAGGATCAGTTACTTCCAGTTACTTCTGGAGAGTCTACTGTTACTTCGAGTTACTTCTGGGCTGCAGTTATGCAGTGATAAATCATTAGTCTTCAACAACCTCAATAAACGTCTCTTCCAAGAAAAACATTCTTTTCCTTTTGGAACATAAGAAAAACTGGTGTCAGAAGTGGGATCCAGCGCTGACAAGAAGTCCATACTTTGAGAACACAAATTGAAGGTCTAGGAAAACACCGTGAGCGAGGATCCATCTAAAGAAGAGGACAAAGAGAAGAGGAAAAAGAAGAAAATGTCATTTAAACTGTGAGTAACCTTACTTTCGATTTTTAAAGTAAAAGAACGTGTTTGCAATTAAAGAGTTGTTTGTAAATAGCAGAAAAACAATTTTCCCATATTCTAAAAAGTAAAAATTACTAATTTAAAAACAATTAAAGTAAAATATTCATTTAATTAACATTTAAAATGTCGAAACCCGTAGAAAAAGCTAGTGTAGACGCACACTTGACGAACTTTGACACTTACCCTATAGAATTCTTAACCTCCTTTATTCAAGCATTCGATGGCAAATCAAACGAACTTAGTAAATTCGTAAAAAACTGCGACTACGCTACGGAAATAGCAAAAGATCACCAAAAACCGGTCCTTTACAAATACATATTGTCTCGAATATCAGGAAAAGCAGACGCGATCATATCATGTAGAAATCTTAAAAATTGTTTAGAATGTAAAACATTTCTATTAGAAAATTTCCAACACAGTAAACCGTTCAGTCAATTTTTACTAGAATTGCAGACGTGCAAACAAAACAGACAAGAAAGCATATTAGAATTCACTCAAAAGGTTGAAAAAATTTACTCTAATCTCACTAGAGCGGCAAGGGCTGAGTCATCAGACCCGACGGAACTATTAGGACAACAATCCATGATTAAAAAACTAGTTTTACAAGCTTTTATGGTAGGAGTACTACCAGAATATGGTAATACACTTAGAGCTAGAGATCCTTCGACTTTCGAAGAGGCAGCACAATTTGCGATTAACGAAGATAAACTAATCAGATTATCTAATGCTCATCATAATAAAACTAACTTCAATAATTACGGTAATAGAAAATTCAACAACGATAATTTCAATAATAATTTTAATAAAAATAGATTCGCTAATAATAGTTATAATAACAATAATTCTAATAAATTCAATAATAAATATTGTACAAATTGTAAAATCAACGGTCATACAATAGATAATTGTAGAAAGTTAAATAACAAAGTATTTCGTACCAACACTGATAATGCAAACAATAAACAAATTATTTGTTTTTATTGCAACAAGCCCGGACATATCAAGTCAAATTGTTATAAATATAAACAGACGCTTAGTAATCAAACATCGGAACAAAATTCTTTTTTAGACAAAGAGAAAATAACAGAGAAACGAATCAGCCAACTAAAAATAGATTATTAAAAAGTGAGAAAATAACCGCGTTTATCAAAATTAAAACTCAACAACAAGACTATGATCGAGATTATTTAGAATTATTAATAGATAGTGGTGCTGAAATATCTCTAATTAAACCTATTGCGCTCAAAGATAATATTACATATAATGACTCGGATAAGATTCTAATTAGCGGTGTAAACGGGAACTCGACCGAGTCTCCCGGATCTGTACAAATAAATTTAAATATAGGAAGCAGCTGGATTACCCAGAAAATGCATTTGTTGACTCGCGCAACGAATGTGCCTCTCGATGGGCTATTGGGGGAAGATTTCTTAAAAAAGAATCTAGTTAGCTTGGATTATGATAGAAAGGTATTAACAATTAATAGAATAGAATTCCCATTATATTTTTATGATGATAAAAGTAAAGACGCGAATGTTAGTAAGGTGCAGATTGCACCAGCGCGAGCAATAACGATGATAGAAGCTTCAATTCTGAATCCCGAGATTAAAGTAGGACTTACACCAGATATGATTATATCAGAAGGTGTTTATTTAAGTCGTTGTATATCTAGAGTAGATGAAAATGGAAAAGCGTTAGTATCAATACTTAATACTAATGAAAAGCCTGTAAATATTCAACAATGTGAACTGATATTAGAAAAGTTCGATGAAAGTAAATCAGAATTACTAAAAAATACTAACATTAAAGTAAAAACGAAGAAAATTGCAAAGATATTTAAAATTAATAGTTCTAACACGAAATATAGAATAGATAAAGTAAAAGAAAATCTAAGAACAGGTCATCTTAACAATGAAGAGAAGGAATCTTTATTAGAAATTTGCGCGGAGTATAATGATATATTTCATTTGGATGGCGACAATCTAAGTCACACAGACACAATGTATCACGAAATAAACACAGGAGATAACAAACCAATATTTACGAAATCGTATCGATATCCAGAAGTACACAAACATGAAGTAAATAAACAAATAAAGAGAATGCTTGAACAAAATATTATCGAACCATCGACCTCTCCATGGTCTAGTCCACTATGGGTTGTCCCTAAAAAACAAGACGCTTCAGGTGAAAAGAAATGGAGAATAGTAATCGATTATAGGAAGCTTAATGATATCACGGTTGGGGATGCTTACCCCCTTCCCAATATCACAGATATTTTAGACTCATTAGGGCATTCTAAATACTTTACGACTTTAGATTTGGCTTCCGGCTTCCATCAAATACCTGTTAAACCGGAAGATAGACCGAAGACTGCATTCTCAACTCCTCTAGGCCTATACCACTATAATAAAATGCCCTTTGGATTAAAGAATTCGCCTGCTACTTTCCAAAGATTAATGAACAATGTTCTTGCGGGCATTCAGGGAATCAAATGTTTTGTTTACCTTGACGACATAGTAATATTCGCGGACACGCTTGAAACACACACACATAGACTAAGAGAAATTTTTAACGTATTACGATTGCATAATTTAAAACTACAACCGGACAAATGCGAATTTTTAAGACATGAAGTAGCTTATCTAGGACACATAATATCAGAAAAGGGAGTTAAACCCGACCCAGCTAAAATCTCTGTAATTGAAAAATACCCAACACCGAAAAATATTAAAGATATTCAATCTTTCTTAGGATTAGTCGGATACTATCGAAAGTTTATCAATAATTTCAGCAAAATAACTAAACCTCTAACTTCTTTATTAAAAAAGGGAATTCAATTTAAATTGGACTCACCTCAAGTAGAAGCGTTCGATACTTTAAGAAACGCCTTAATGACAGATCCTATATTGCAATATCCAGACTTCACGAAACCTTTTATCTTAACCACCGATAGCAGTAATTTTGCAATAGGAGCCATTCTAAGTCAGGGTTCAATAGGAAACGATTTGCCTATAGCTTACGCGTCGCGAACTCTAAATAAAGCAGAAACTAATTACTCAACAACCGAACGTGAATTGTTAGCTATCATCTTTGGGGTCCAGCACTTTAGATCTTATATTTTCGGAAATAAAGTACAGATTGTCACTGATCATAAAAGTTTAACTTGGTTATTTAATGTAAAAGACCCAGGAAGCAAGTTAGTCCGTTGGAAATTAAAGTTATTAGAATATGATTACGAAATCATATACAAACCTGGAAAGCTAAATAGTAACGCAGACGGACTTTCTAGAATAACATTGCCCGACGACTCTCACAACATATTACATATAAACAGCAATAAAGATACGTATAAGGATTGCATAGAGTTTTACAAATCAAATTTACAAACCAATACTAATTATGTAGAAACCGATGAAAATCTTCTATCTCGTAAGGACAATCTAGTACATTTGACATCAGCCGACATTGACTTTAGTGAAGACACTTCTTCAGAAATCAGAAATATTATTGATAACCTTGAAGAATTAAAAGGTAAAACCCATAGAATAGGAGATATTTTAATTAGCAATTACAATGATTTTGAAATTTACCATTTGATTGTAAAACAAAACTTTTGGGATAACATATCTCATCCAGAAATATTTCAAACTTTTAATAATTTTAAAACCCTTTGCCAAACAAAGAATATTAAAACATTTTCACTTTCCAAAATAGAGGATAACGTTAAATGGAAGAATATTCTAAATATAATAACATTTGTATTTAGGAACACTGATGTCGTTTTCACTATTTGTAAAAATAAAATTATCACTCCTGAACCTCAAACAGTACCCGATATACTAAAAGAATATCATGACAGTCCTTTATCAGGGCATCAAGGATTTCATAGAACATATAATAGAATCCGATTAAAATATAAATGGAATAAGATGAAAGAGGATATTCAAGATTATATTAGAACTTGCGAATCCTGCCAAAAAAGAAAAATATCTCGTCAGAATTTTACCAAACCTATGGAGATTACTACAACTTCTAGGAAGCCCTTTGAGAGAGTTGCAATCGACATAGTTGGACCGTTACCACAAACCGAAAGCGGAAATAGATTTATATTAACCTTGCAAGATGATCTAACAAAATATTCTCAAGCATACACAATACCCAACCACGAAGCGATAACGATCGCGAAAGTTTTAGTATCACAATTCGTATGTAAATTTGGTATCCCTATTTCAATACTATCAGATCAAGGTTCCGATTTTACCTCTAATTTGATAAAAGACATAGCAAAACTGTTTAAAATAAAAAAGATACAAACCACCGCGTATAGACCGCAATCAAACGGTGCTCTCGAGAGATCACATGCAACTTTAGCTGATTATCTTAAACATTACATAAACGATAGCCAGTGCGACTGGGACGATTGGATAGACTTCGCTATGTTTTCTTACAATACGACCCCGCATACGTCAACCAAATATACTCCGTACGAATTAGTGTTCGGAGTTAAGCCCGAATTACCCTCAGCATTAACACAAAATCCAGAATTCAAATATACATATGAAAACTATATTGATAATTTGAAATTTAAATTAAACAAATCACATGAAATCGCTCAAAATAACCTAATTGAAAACAAAATTAAATCGAAAGAAATATTTGATAGGAAAATTAGCTCTAAGATATGTTTTAATGTAGGAGATTTAGTATACCTTAAAAATGAAAATTTGAAACCCAGAAATTGTAAAAAATTAAGTAACAATTATTCAGGACCGTACAAGATAATTAGTATAGATTCTACAGTAAATTGTACCATACTGATAAAAAATAAAAAAGTAAAGGTACACATGAATAGGTTAAAATTAGCTCGTATCAGAATAAAATAGATTAATAAAACGGATAATCTTGTTACAGATTTTTGCTTGCTGTGATAGCTACTGCAAGTGCATCACCCGTCAACGTAACTGAACTAAATACAGCAGGTATATACTATAACCATGTGGGAGATGTAGGTTTCATCGAAGGAGAATGGAACATTTTAACATATGTTAATTTTAAAGAATATGATAGGAAATTAGATATTGTTAGGAGAAGTTACAAGAAAACTGAAAAATTTTGTATGAACGAATTGATAAAAGATCTAGGTCTATGTGACCCGACATTTCCAATCATTAGACAAATTATTCAAAAAATTGAATTAGAACACTCTTCTTTGACGGAATTAACATCGCATCATAGAATTCATAATGCTAGAACTAAAAGAGCATGGTTAAACCTCGTGGGCACAGCATTCAAAACGGTATTTGGAACACTAGACGAGAACGATGCTGAGTACTATAATAATGCTATTAATTGTGTCAAAGACGATGAAAAAAATACACTAGAACTATTAAAATCTCAAACGCAAATTGTCAAAACTGCTATTACAAACTTTAACAATACTATAAATAATTTAGATCGTAATGAACAAATCTTTGAAAGTAACTTCCTTAAATTAGAATCTTTTGCAGAAGAAATAAGCAAACACCTCTTTTCTTTGGAAACGAAAGAAGGGTTACAGGAACATTTCACCTTATTAAATGTAATAAGCAATGAATTATTAACTGAAATTAACGAACTCGCCAGCGCCATCTTATTTACGAAAAACAAAATATTGCATCCCTTTATTATAACACCCCGTAATTATTTAAACGAATTATTAAAGTCCATTCCCTATTTACCGAGTTCGATCTCATACCCCGTTCCTGTTGACAATAAGCATCTAGAAATACTATTATCCCTAGTTGATATCAAAGTCTACCCCATTGACGACAGAATCATCTTCAAAATTTCCAATCCATTGTGTAACTTCAACCACTTTAACATTTACAATTTAATTCCTGTACCAATAAAAAGACACGATAACCTTTATATGTTTATAGCACCTTCTGTAAATTACTTAGCCATCTCAGATAGTAAAAGTCAATATGTTATTATGACAAACTTAGAAAATTGTAAAATAGTTTATAAGAAATTTTATGTATGTAACCTCGACCAACCTCTGTACTCTACCTATGCTAGAAAAATATGTGAAACAGAAATCTTAGTTAATAATCGACAACTATCAGATGATTGTAATGTTAGACTTTTAAATGAAATTGAAGAAATTTGGCATAAAATTAATGTTAATACATGGATAGGCATATTCCCTAAACAAAGTTCAGCAACAGTAAAATGTAACTCTTCAGAATTTACAGATGTCACACTTAGAAAAACAATGTTGATACAAGTAGCACCCAATTGCAAAGTATATAGCGAAAATAGTTTTATATCAAATACTCAAATATTACAGTCTGATGTATACATTAACAGTAGCTTATCGATTAACCCCAAGTTTGACATCTTAAATGATGATTGCTGCAATACAAATATTTCAGGAACCAAAATAAACTTACCTTTAATCTCTCATAGACTGAATAACTTAAATAAAGATGATTTGCTCGTGGCAAGCCACAATTTAGATGATGTAATTAAAAGAATAGACTCAGAAAATAGCAATAATGTATTCAAAATAACCAATAGTGGATGGTTCCAATATGTATTAATAGGAATAGTCAAAATAATTGTAATTGTAATCTTGTATAAAATATTTAAAAAATTATATAGA
>JAGTTH010004734.1:0-18342 GCA_022606485.1 Agraylea sexmaculata
CACGCATTTAGCCACTCATGCGTATCTTATGTTTATATCTATGTTCACAATAGTGCTTTCATGCAATTCAAAGTCTTATTAAAAGGTATATTTTTGTTAAAATACACTTACAAAATTCATCCCTTCAACTAAGCCTCGATTGTTTTCTTTGTTTTCTATAATCTATTCACACATTTGCCATAAATACTGAAATGCCCATTAAATTTAATTTAAATAAATTGTATAGTCTTTGCACGTCTAAAATTATGTTAGTCTTGTCGACGTATCATACATACATACATAGCATATATATATATATATATATATATATATTTAATTATAAGAGAATGGAATCACGAGCGCAAATCAGATCCAAGCACTAGTGTAATCTGATATTCCATTTATTTTGATTTTAAAATGTACAGCTTTGAATATTAATTACTAGTAAGCCTATAAAACATACCATTCTGAGTTTGAGTGATATTTAATTATAATTGAAGTCATTGACGAAAAAATAGCGAATGTCACCAGCAAAGAATTTTCCAAGACAGACTAAAATGATCAAATCTTGATCTAGAAACTGTGTATTTTCATTGGACGTGTTATGGCGAATGTGTGCTTTATATAGACATTTTTAATAATAATATGTTATGAAGAAGTAAAATAAAATCATTTTTTGGCAGACATGCCATTTTTACGTCAAGATTTTCAATTGCAACTTTTCACCCAGTAACCATTATATAAATTGTGAGAAATTAATTACCTCTTAATATTTATGGTTCTATAAAAATGTACCTATTTTATTAATAATAAATTTAAATCATCGGTAACCCTCGACGGTACGAACTGAGTGCATTTTAAGTGCACGCGTACTTGTGTTAATAGACGAGTTATATGAATACACTCTGTATTATTACATTTAATAAACATTGCGTGTTTGCTATTACGTTCATAATATCTACTATAAAAAGCCGTATGTCTACATTTAAAATAAACAATAATCGTTACTTGTTGCGTATAAAACTGCAGCTGTATTCAACAACGTATGAGTAAATTTAAAGACTAAATATAGTATACATATTTCACACGTCTTGTCTTGCATTTTTATTATGAAAACATCAACCAAGTTATCATCGCTATTGTCCAACTCGATTATAAAATATTGTTTGTTCATTAGGAGCACTCATTGCTGGTTTGTTCAATCATCAACTGATGACTAATCAACTAACTAACGTTTTATTGTGTGGTTATCAAACAAAGAACAACGTGTTTTCAGTATAGCACATTTAGTGATCCTTTCGTGGAAATCAAAACATGCGATTTATTTCACCTTGATCTCGTTTAATTAATGTCAAATTTATCAACGGTGCATGAAAAAAAACGCACATTTTTTTAATTAAAATTATTTTTGAACCTTTATCAGGGGATGTAAATTACAAATTATCTAAATGCCCGAGTTGTTTTCACGGAAATAAAACACATTATCGTTTCGGTGTGGTTATAATGGATTTTTACGAATACGCGTCCAAGTAATATCTGCAACTTTTCAATATTATATAATCTAATTAAAAAGTATAGTAATTATCTTACATTTTAATAGGTTAAGTAAACATTTTAAAAATCACTTGTTATATCCAAATATTCTTGCGAAATTTATATAAAATTAAATGTCTCAAATAAATAAGTACAACAAAAAATATAATTGCAATTTTTATCATATTATTACAGTTATATGTACTTAATGTGTGTTTTTTTATAATATTTCGTATGATTGATTTAAATATGCTCTACATATCGGCCAAGAAAAAAATTAAGCAACTTATTTCAAACTTAAAATTCTACAATGACGTATACATTTTTTTTTCTAATGACGCCTTAGATTTTTACCTTTGAAATTATTTTTATGTGTTTTTTTCTAATATTGTTAATGTCTTAATAATAAACAAAATGATGGTTTTTTAAATTAATTTCATCCTTTGGTTTATTATCTAACTGTATGTATAAAAAATCCATACAAATAAAATGTTTAGATTAAAATAGTAGTAATAGTCCTCAGTTGTCAATGTAGTATATAAAATTTATGTACTTTTACAATACAATCTAGTAAAGTTTTGAGATAAACTAAGCTTATAAAATAAATTTATATTTTTTAGTTATATAAGATCAGATATAATGATTTAATAATAAAGTGTAATTCATGCATATAATGTATCTATTCAGCAATATTCTAATATCTAGTGAAGAAATCAACTTTAACTATCGTTTTTGCAATTATACCTTTACTTGTGGCCTGAATTATTCCGACTTGGCAATCGCTACCATGGAAAATGTTTTTCCTCAAAAACAACCGGTTTTCTAACAAACAGGTAAGGATATAAGATTTATAAATAGGTATTTTATTATTCTTCCTTTTGTATAAGATATAATCCAAATATTTTTAGACAGCTTCATCATTATGTAACGAATTTTTATGACGTCTTTGCATTGCATATACCAAATACATATTTTTTTCGTTTTATTATTTCTTTTAATTAAGCATGATCCGATATTCTGACCCTTAGGTCAAGTTCGTATGTCTTGCTGTTGATTAACTTTAATTTAAATCAATCGAAATATTAACGATAATAAAAACTGCATACTCGAAAAATATATTTTAGTTACATCGAACAGAAGCCCAAATTATAAAATATTAATAAAGAAGGGTAATATTTAATATATTTTATTTTTATTAATTTTTAAAGTTAAATTGATTGATAAAAAATATAGTTCCAGTTAATAATGATAAGTTATAAGTTTTCATGTTCATTTTTCATTTTAAAGAACGTGTTTAAGCATAATAAATTATTGAATATTGATAAATTGAACGATTTCGTCCGCATCGTGTTTTTTTTAAAATTTGAATTGTCACTTGTTATTAATGTCATTTCATGTGAAGTCATCATTATGCGAAATAAGCGATATTATTTTTAATTATTACAAACAGAAGCAATTTGCAGAATTATTTTGTAATTTTCTCTCAAGGACAGATAAATCCGAAGGCACTGAAAGATAAAATATTTATGTAATTTCTTTAGTGTCTTATGAAATAATAGTATAATTCAATTACCATATCGTTGTTTACATTTATGTATAACTGAGTGAATAGTCGTGTTTTCAGAAAATACCACACGCAGTCTTGCTTAGATGTTATGTATTAAGGAAAATATTCTACATTAACCTAAATCGTAAGACTAATTTATCAAAATATTATCTCGTCCATTGACTAAATCAACTTTTACAAATCGTCTTAGTAGTTCTAATTCTAGATAATTTATATTCTCTATTTTCTAGTTACATTAGTAACATAAGAGTACAACTGTATTTTTATATAAAAAAATCATTAGCCAAAATGTAATTAATAGGCAAACTCCACACAGTGATTATATAATTGTGTGGAATAGTGAAAACTATAAAAATTTGAAATATTAGTTTATATCCATATAAACGCTCATAGGAGCTTTTTTTAAGGCAAGACAAAAACAATAATAATAATAAAAAGGTTTAAAACAAAAAAAAGTACATAATTATAAAAAAATAAATAATATGATTATAAAAAAGTATAAATAGAATGTATATAATATAAGTAAGGTACTATACAACTTGTTTTTATTTGAAACTAAAATATTTTTATCGTAATTATGTTATGCCAGTACGATCATTAAAAAATATACTAGAGGGGGCCTAAGATTTTTTTCGTATAAAAAAATACTTTAATAATAATAAAATAATTTATTTTGACAGTTTGTGAATCTTCGCTTATTATAATGAGTGAATATATGATGTCATAATAGAATAAAAAAAAACAAAATTCATTTTCAAATGAGTAAACAATAACCACTATGTTGTCATAACGCCTAAGGTCGCTGACCATATTTGCAGCAACAACAATTAATAGTAAACACTACGTTTTCATAATGTCTCAGGTTGCTGACCGTGTGTGCCGTTTGAGGATATGTTCTTGTTTACGTACTATTGTTGTTTCATGAATTCTATGACGTATGCTTATAATAATACAAATTTAAATCAGACGGTCATTCACCTTATAAGTAAATATGCAAGATTCTCAAACTTTTTAAAATTGAAAAATTTAACTATCCGACTTGGACCATTAATGAAGGTGCGGTTGTGTTACATTTAATGTACCATTCATTACATTTAATTATTTTAAGTTGAATAAAAGACATGTTGTATTGGGTCGCTTCCAAACAAGCCTTGGCAGAATTGGTAGAAAAGAGTTCACCCAGGTGGGCAAATTCGTTTGCAAGTCGTCAAATATACTATGATTTTTAAAACCTTTTAAAATTATTGAATTTATCCAGTCAAGATGCTTTGCGTTTTGTATTTTGTGAAATTTATGTCGTTGTAATTTATTTATAAAGCTTTTAGACAACTTTTCCCAACATCATTTTTATCCTCAAAGACGAAGGGACTACTAAAATATTTAAATTTTGCTTTTTAATCAAATCATAATGATATTAAGATTTAAATTATATTATTAAACACAATGTAAAACTATGATGTAATCAGCGTTTCCGGGATATAATAATCATGTTAGTTTAGTAGTATTCGTATGAGGTGAATGAATGGTGTTATTTGTATAAGGAAAACGTGACGATGGATCATCTGAAAGCATCTCTGTTATAGTTTATCCAATAAAATATAGTATGGAGCTGATCTCTTTGTCTGTTCCTGTTAATGGCCTCTATGCCCGGTGCACGTGTACTGAGCACACAAAATGGCGTCAGTACACGTGTACTCAGTTTGCACTCGCAATAAACCGGTTGCTATTGACAGACTGAATCATACAGCCTCCTTCTCTGTAGTTGCGGCTTCTGAATTCCATAGCATTAGGAAAGCCCCATAAAATAAAATTAGTCATAGATATAAACATTAAATATCGCATTGCATATAAATAATTCGTGTAAACCCGTATTGTTGCACTCTTCTCTCCTATTCGATAAAGGCATAAGTTTGTCACCCTCACTCAACACATTTCTAGCGACAGCTGACTGTGGCTGTGACAATACTTCGGCGATTAAAACGCAATGATATTTTAAACATATTAAATAAGTAGTCTTTGGTAAAAACTGAGCCTAGATGTATTTGAGTGTATTTTTGAGTCCATATGACATGTAGTAACAATGCATTTACCCATTTTACTGTGAAATATAACTGAAGATGAATGTTTGCCAGGTAACTCATGTTTTTGGCCACTAGATCCACTAGAAATGACCACGAATTTAGTCACTCGTGCGATATCTTATGTTTATATCTATGCAATTAGTATTAAACGAGAGGCGTACTTAACCAAAATAACATTTTTTTAAATATCAATCCTCTTTTACTTATTGTTAAATTAGATACATTTTTTATCAATTTCAAAGTCTCCATTCTCAGAATCTAATTATATACATAAATACGTACCTGGAATATTTCAAGTTCTAAGAATGTTGTATATGCAAAATTAAATGTGATTTAAATTACACTTGAAGATGGAAAGAACGTTCTGGTTAACCCAGACACAAATAATCTTCAGTAAGTAAAGCTACTAACCTCGATTATCGTAAACAGTCACGACGAATAGTCACTTTAATAACCTTTAAACAGTTCATGGGATTATAGAAAATGTTTACTTAGTCAGTCTTATGAATTTGACCTTTTGTATAAATAAATATTATTTAATTATAGGTAGGTACGTGTAATCATTTGCCCTTCTATAAATTATTTACAACTTAGTAATATATTACTATGTATCTGTAAGTTTTTTAATTACCAGTCTTATACATATTTTAGATCAATTTAATTAAATCTAATAATATGTATACAGTGAAATATCGATATACGTCTTGTTTAGACCCGAAATATCTTGATTCATATACGACCCTCGTTTGAAATACGATCCATGTGGGTTATAGAAGAGAGTCGAACATGGTAATAATAAAATAAATGTATTGATATGAAAAAAGAAACGCTATTATAAAGAAGCGTATATCATGGAATTGTCCTTTCACTTTATTTATTATAGGAAAAATACCATTAATAGATGTACATATATATGTAGGTACTTTTTGGTATATGTTCCATTGTATTGAATTATTTAAACATTAATTAATTTGACACATTTTTTTGTCATTTTTTTTTGTTGATACACTTGTATGTACAATATTTGTATAATATGATATTATGGCAATGATAATAATGACCAAAATGTTCTATAAATAGACGCCGAAATGTCAACCTAAGGCTATAACTAAAACTCTGATGAATAATTAATCCATACCAGCTAATAACCGAAATTCGAAACACTCCAAAATAAACCTCATAATAAAATCATTCTTGTCGGGTTTGGAGAATAAGACATTGTGCATATTTTATGAACCTATTTCAAAATAGCAGAGTTCATCACGCTAATTTAAATAATTTATCAGAGGAATTGGCAGCAATGTTTATTGATCGTGTCATTTTAACTCTTCATTTAATACATTCAATATCTGACACATGGATATTTGATTAATCATCACAATATCCGATACTCTTTATTAACGGAAGACAAAACTCAATTTGTATGTAATTTTCCACTGCAATTGTTTTAATTACCCATTAATAATAGACTCATACACAAACATAGGACATACGAATTAAATAATAATGTTACTAACTATATTTTAAATATTTTTGTGGTGTTTTATGAGTTATTTGTATATTCAACATCTTTCGTGACCTGTAAATATAGCAGAAGTATTGATTTTTTCTCCACTCAAAAAATCACGTCAAATGAATAATATTTTTTTATTCAACTTTAAATCTTTAAATATGTAGGTTTGGGTCTTTTTTAGTAGTTATACAATATACATATTTGGTGATGATATTTTTATAGCATGAAAAAAATATAAATTACAGGAAAATTTTACATTAAATTATTTTAGCTAATTAATTAACCGATTTTTTTATGCATTGCTTACATTATATAAAAAATGTAGTATATTTTAATATATGTATGTATCTAGATACTTTACACTGCCATCTGTGTTTGCTTGTTTATTTCGTTTCACATTCTTTTATGCTAGTTCATTTATTATAATAGATCAAAAATATATAATTGATTATTAATTTATTGTACTTCATAATATGACTTTTTATAGCTGTGAAGCTCTTACATCTAATTAATTTTTCAAACGAAAAAAATCGTATACAGATAATTTCTTCCATCACAAATTTGTTGAGATTCTAATGAAAGAGGTGATTTCAATAATTTTATATGCCAGACTGCGTACTAAAATTGATTTTTATTCGAATGTAAGCACATTTTCATTTATTCAGGGTTGTTTTTTGGCTCGTCGTCCTTGGCTCTGGATAGAAGACGATGTCTAGAAAACCAAAAAATGGCTCCTGCTAATACTAAAAGTAAAACACAAGCAACGGCTGCTACTGCTGTCCTAATTTTCCCATAAGCCGGTACATGGACTGAAACTTTGCTGCTGCTCGCTTGGAAGTTGTTTTGAGAGACTGCGTATATTTGGAAGTGATAAATCTCATCCTCGTCTAGATCTTCAACTGAATACAATGTGGTGAATTAAAACCCAGATTAGAAGGTAATGTGATTAGGGCATAAAAACTTACGTAGATAGAAGGAGTTTACGGTTTCTGTAGATCCAACCAGTTTCTCGTCTTTCCCTTTAGACCAACGAACAACATAAACTTTAAGGATATCTGCTCCTATTGATGGCGGCAACCAAGTAACCATATATCCTTCGGCTGTTAAATGAACTGATACATCTCGAGGAGGTCCCAACTGAGCTATGGACTCTAAAGTATTCATATGATCCTGATGAATTGAGTCATCACTTCCTAAAATAATTAAAATAAGAAAAATCCCTTAAAATATCTTAAAATACAAAGTACCTTTAGTCCAAACTTTAATATTCTTGCTGAACATCCCGTCTCCATACTGATCTTGACTGAGTACCATAAAGTCATACTGTCTTCCAGGACTCAAACCTGTGATGGTGGCTTCGAGAGCTCTAGAATTAGTCAATTTAACTGCCCTCCATTCAGATACTTCTACCGGTTTGTACCAAATCATATACTCTGTTTTTGGCCTTGAATATGCTGAAGAAAAAAATATTGTTACAGAACGAAGGCGACGTGAAACCTTCCAGAGTATAATTTGATCAAATGAAGCCTCAATCGAAATTACTTTCCTATATTTAGACATATTTTTTGGTGGAGTATAATATGACTGGAAGGAACTTATTTTATATTATATATTACACAGTTATTAATAATTTAAAATAATCATAAATAGTGAATTTATAGTCAGTGAGAATAAGTATTTCAAAATTATTACTTGATTATTTTTTACGTACCGTACACACTGTGTAATTATTTACAGCACTAATTACTTGAGTAATTATGTCACTCTTACTTGAGTAAAGGATCTGTCAAAGTGGGGAATTTCAGCTGTCACTGTCAGTCTGACAGCTGGATTACTCGATTTTGACAGCTGTCAAAATCGAATCCTCCACTTTGACAGATTCTTTACATCAAAACTATAGACACTATCATGTATGCATTTTAGTGAATACCGCTGTTAAACATTCTTGTATTTATAATTAGAGTAAAAATATCAAGTTATCATATTTTCCCTATTTCCTAGCTCCGTTTAAAATATTGTCGTCTATTCTGTATAGATTAATTATGTAATATATTTACTTCTTACATATTTGCAAACTCGAAAATCTTGCAAATGCGTTTTTTGTAGACAATGTTATTTTATAGTTTTTTTATGCTACGTTGGAAGTCGAAAGTATACTCAGATATCTCAACAAATAAAATATTGTGGAAGTTACATTAAATTTCCATCCAGATTTACAGACAGTCAACAATATCAACAATTATGTTATACAATTGACTTATTCCTGATTTTAGTGGTGGTTTTGATAATTCAGATATAGGTACATCGTCACCGTAATATGAAACTCTGAACAAACCGTAAACATATAAAGATATAAATGTTATTAGAGACTTATTCCCTTTGATATACATAATTATGAATATGATTGATTGTGTTTGTGAGGTCCTACTCACAAGACCAGTGTGTGGGTTTAGTAAAACTTTGCGTACTAGATGCTGGAGCCCATTTCAGAGAAACTGAATCCCTCGTAGATGTTGCCACCACATTGTAAGGAGCTCTTGGAGGAACATTCTCCACCATCAGCTCTGTTTCTGTTGTTATTGTGGCTGCTTCATTAGTGGCCGAACATTGGTAAAAACCACGATCAGCTTCAGTGATGTCTGCAAGAGTTAGATTTCCACCAGCCTGAGTATATCGATCTTTGGGCAATTGTCTTCCATCCTTAAAACAATCGATCTCATTAAACAGTATATTTATTAAAAAATATTTCATACCTTTGTCCACAAAATGGTCGGTCGATGATCAAAATCACTATCCACTGCATCACAAGGCAATTCTATTGTATCTCCAATTTTTCGCAAATACAAATTATGTGGTGTTAACACAAATGAAGGAGGCCTTTGTACAATAACATTGATGATTGGAGTTGGACCTTCCGTGCCAAGATTATTTTGAGGAATACACGTATATTTTCCAGCGTGACTTTCGTCCACCTAAATAAATATGCTTTATTATAAAGTATTATATTTATTTATTTATTAAAAACACACCTTATTAAATAACAAACTGCCATTCCTTCGATAAAATACACCTTGAACATTATAGGGATCAAAGAGAAATCCGTCCTTTTCCCATCTTAGGTTTGTTAGTGGAGGATTAGCACTAAAATGACAAGGGAGAATCCCTTGTCTTCCATAAGGCAAATAAACCTCAGTTGGAGCAAATATCACTTTGGCTTTATCTATATAATAATATAAAAAATCACTTTAATCATTTTAAATACATATTAAACAATGGACTTACAAGTTACGTTCAAATAAGCCTTTACAGACTCGATCTCCCCATTACTATCAGCAACTCTACAAGTATATTCTCCAATATCCTGCATGTTTGTAGGATTAATAACAAGAGTCCCGTTTGGTTGTTTCCAGGATCTACTACTGAGATCTGATAGTTTAGAGATGGAAATCCCATCTTTTAACCAATCCACAAATGTTTCTATAGATTTGGTGGTGCATGGAAAATGAGCTTCTTTTCCTTCCATCACTGTCATATTCATAGGGGGAGTTCTTATTAAATTAACACCTAGAATTATTATCAGGTGAATTATGTATTATTTTTAATATCTTTCAAAACCCACCGTCAACTTCTAAATGGAACCAGGTACCGTTATTTCTTGAAACAGGCGTCCTGTTAGGGAATACTACTTTACATTCGTACCAACCAGAGTCTGATTCCCTAATGGCGGTCAAGTTTATAGAACCTCTGCCAAAACCTCTATTTTTAGCATCTTCAATTATGGAGACTCTTCCCAAAAAGTCGTCGTCGTATTGTAGGAGGCCTTCGTACCAAGAAAATATTTCCTCGCCCTACAATCACAAAATATAAATTCTTTATCAAGCATCACAATTAACCTTTTTATTTGGCCAGCTGTGAATAGAAACATTTGTGACTCAACAGGTCAAATAAACGACTGACATCACCACGATTGTGGCTAATTATTTCAGCATCCAATAACATCACACTAAACCGCTGAAAATAACATCAATTTAATATTGACTCACTTTTGAACCTTGGAAAGTGATATACCTACTAGACAATCGACTGACACAATAAAAATTAATAATTAATATGTTCATCTAAGCTATGAAAATAGACAGTTATATTAACAATGATGCTAAAGCAAGCTGTCAAAAAGCCATTACGCCATTACGCAATTAAAGAAACATTTTCATCAATTGAGACAAATGTTGGTTAATTTTATTGTGACTGTGCACTAATTGCAATCGAAAACTTTCTGCTAATTGTTGATTAGTGTGAGATCAATTATTTTTAATAAAATAACTCGCCTTGAGAATAATATTTGTTGTTTTTATGAACAGTTGTTTTTATGAAGAATTTACTTAAATTGTTATTTAAAAGTCGAAAATTTAAAAGGATGTAAGACGTTGTCTTTAATCAACCTCTGACATGAATTATGATTTACTAGAGTATTTTCAATCGAAATTTTCAATTGTCATCATATCTAAAAATATTTTTAAATTAGTTTAATCGTTAAAACATCCGTTTTGAGATACACATATGCATATTATTTAAAAAATAATAATATTGATTATAATCACTTTTTATTCAAGAACAGCGGGCAATATATAATAAGATTAAATAGGAAACGTTCGTTTCATTCTCTTATATTTTTTTTCAACCTATACAAAATAATCTCATAACATAAAAATATTTTTTAAATTTGCATTCAACTTTATAGTTTATCCCACAATTAAAATATGATAAGTGTAAATGTAGATCATATAATGTTTTGTGTAAATATCAGATAGTTGAAATAAAATAATCAAATGATAAATAAATATTATAAAGGCAATCGTTGCAGATCTCAAATACGTCAAAGCACTTCATCACATTCACTTAGACTAGATTTGCACATATTATACACACACCTTAACCAATTACATAGAATGCCACATTTCTAGGTAGAATCTCAATGAGCTTTATTGTTTGAAATAATCAGAATTAATACATATATATTAGAAAAACTACCTACAAATAACGTATTGGGTTAAAGATTTTTTAAATATAATATTTTAAAATTCATCAATACATAGTGAAAATTATATTGAGCCAATTAAGAGACACAGTGCGTCGATTAGTTGATTTAGTGTGACAAAGATGTACATTGTTAACAAAGGTACCGCTCCCTGGTTGCAGTCACACTCTATTGGACCAGTTGAATTGATGACCCCTTTCAAGGTATTGTATAATATGATACATACTACAACATAATAGTGATCTCTATAACGATAATTTGTAGTAAAGTACTTACTAGTTGTCGTCTCACACGCACCTCATCTATTATTATCACACATATTGCGTGACACATTCAACAAGTTCACAACAGACACATTACTCAATTGAATTGCAAATAGATTTGGGCTAGACTACATATTTGTGCTGGATTGTTTGTGACTACGGCGCGGCGTAGCACGCGTAGCAACTGTAGTTTTCATATCCAATACGTGACTAAAGTAATAGATTCCCAGGCATACGTCACCGTAAACGTACACTGTAAATACGATAGTAGAGTTACTTAGATACACTTATGATCGGTTTTTTGTTAGTTAATGCCTTATCTGAGCCTCGGGCGAGGCACTAATTGACAAAAAACCGATCAAAAGTACAGCAAAGCACTCCTAGTGATGCCAAGCTTAAGGATCACAAAATTACTGCAAATATAAAGCCTATGGATTAGTGGGCATTTAATATAAGAGTGTGTTAGTGAGTCGTGTGTGTACGAATAGACTAGAGTTGGTAGTATTGGTGTACACACATACTAATTACATTATTATATTGAATATAGCCCTTGGTATATGACAATTACTTTCAAAATCAAGTCATTGATACAGATCTATAGATATTTTTTGAAAAAAAAAATAAACGTCCCAAATGCACCAGTATTTAATAATCATAATATAATATCATAAAAAATACATTTTTATTAATAATTAAAAATATTAAATACGTATCTAAAAGAAATAATAAACACGCCACTACTGAGTATATAAACAGCTGATTCAAAGATGGTAGCTCAAACTCAATTCCAAAAGCACTATTAATATTTTAATTTAATAATATTTTTTCACTTATTCTTTCGGTACCCTACCACCCCCTTAATGTACTCTCAGTTAATTCAATTCCACTCTGTATATTAGGCTTAGTATTTTATTATTTTTATCCAAAATATAATTTATGGACAGTGCCATTAGTGATGAAATTATTACTATTTTTCTTACATCATTGAAAAAAATACAAATTATTAAAATTCATTCTTTAGTCGTAAAATTCATTACCTTAAAATTGTATTATTGAATGAATAGTTTAGTTTTATTTATTACACGACCTTTTGTAACGAAAAATCACGTTTCGATATTCAAATTAGTTGACGCTTGAACAAAAGAGGAAATTATCAATTATTTTATTTGTTTAGTTATTTAGGACAGTTTCGAGGAAGTGATCAATTCACCCAGAACTGTGCAATTGGAGCACACCCAAGTTAATTGGTGTTAAGTTTAGTATGCTGTAAATCCGATCTGGTAATTATGTATTTACATTCCACTGCCGACATTGTGTCATCGTTCCACATATAGAAATAGCTCATTTTAGAATAAAAATAATTTAGGATTGATTGATTATGTGTAACTTATACTGATTCAATAGTGAATTGTCCAACGCGTGATTTAACAAGCATGTCATTGATTGATTTGAAAAGCTAATAAAATACGACCATATATGCGTTATGTACCGAAAAGGAATGTTTGTCAAAAATGTATAAAAAAAAACGTACAATTTAATTTTGAAAAATATTGTATCAATTTTGTGAATAAATATTTTTCCGTCTAGTTTAAAAGAAAAACCATTGTGATTACAAAAAATACCTACGATTGAGCCAATCATATAAACAGTAAATACTGATTTTTATTATTCTTATTGAGAATAACAGTGCTTTTTGTCTAGAATGAACAATATTTAAAAAATAATTGAAAGTTAACAGCATTAGGTTAATTGAAAAGAATAAAAAATAATAACGATGCTTAAAATGATGCAACCTAAATTATTTGTATGATCGTACTATCAATAGACTTTCAAAATTGGTACCTTGAAATTAGAATATGTTAAATAGCAAATAAAATAAATCACTAAAATTTATTTTTACACAAACAAACTGTTTGTATTTAGTTTTAATTGATATTAATATTTTAACTTTATATATTGGTTTTGCTGTTTATTAATTTTGTCATCTTAATAATGGGCTTAATATTTTTTACCATATTTATAAAAAATATTGTGTTATTTTTTGGTAAAAATAAATATTTATCATAGATATAGACATTGCATATAAATAAGTCGTGTAGCCCGTGTATTGTTGCACTCTTCTCTCCTATTCGATAAAGGTATAAGTGTGTCTCCCTCACTCAACACATTTATAGTGACCACTGAGAGTGGTTATGACAATATTTCGGTGATTAAGACGCAATAATATTTGAAACATGTTAAAGAAGTAGTCTTTGGTAAAAATTTCACCTAGATGTATTTGAGTGTATGTTTGAGTCCATATGACATGTTGTAACAATGCATTTACCCATTTTACTGTGAAATATAACTGAAGATATGAAGAGAGATGTTTACAGTATAATGTTTGCCAGGCAACTGATGTTTTTGGCCACTTGATCCACTTGAACTAACCACGCATTTAGCGATATCTTATGTTTATACCGTACCGTACCGTATATACTCTTGTTTTATACCGTACAACCAAGTTTAGCTTCTGAGATGTATTGTCATATCAATCGCTGTAAATATTTATTCTAACTAATTAGGAAAGTTTCAGTAATTTGTTGAGATGTGAGATATTTTCGGAAGCCTTCCATATCCATTTTTTCTAATAAATACGACAGCATTACTTTTCTAAATAGATGATTGCAACTATGTGGCGTAGAATATAATATGAGCAATGAGCATGAGCGGCGATCAGATTAGAATTAGCAATGAGCAGCGATTGAGTTATGGTTTAGGATTAGTGGGTGACAGGCGAGGGTCCAGCACCAGCATCAAGTGATTATTAGTGTTGCCAGTATATATGTATGTATAAAAATAAGTACTGGTAGTTGTACTAGTGGCAACACTAAGCAGGAAGCCATTGCCCACGCGACCATACTTTATACCAATACAACTATGGCTTGACTTATTGTCAACCTCACTGCATCCATCATTAACTATTTACTCGTACATCATCACTACAATCATCCTAAAATCAACAACGTGAATTAGGATTATACTTGTGGGTGCTGCGCTTTAACTATTGTTTAACTAACCACTTAATATACTTGAGATCATTCATCAACTTTTGAGTTATGTATTTCCCTAGGAGTGGATATAATGAAGTTGTTTACTAAAGAATTATTTACAGATTAGTCATAAAACGACACACATTTTAAAATGAAAAATCCTTTCGTATGCATTGTGTGGGAATGAAGTAATGATTGTATTTCATATATAAGTATCATGTTGTGAATTTAACCGCAGGCAGATGTTATAAAATAGGACAAGTTGTATCTATTTTAATAAAATATTATTAATCTGCTATTAAAATGTATTGATAAATTGCATATTTTGCACTAATAATAAGCCAGGCATAATAGTTTATATTTATTTATTATTTCACGTACGCGTAGTTTATTCTCATACGTATAATAAGTTTATTTGGGTTGAAGATATTATTTATTAAAATTTGTCTCTGTCTAATTAATGGAATTGTAATTTTGCATTCATTTTATATTAATTTTTATAGTGTAATCATAAATAAGTCGTCCTCCAAAAATATATTTTATCTAACTGTATTTTTATATTACGATCTATTAAAATAGATATTGATTATTCCGGTGTTTGAACTGACATAAAATTAAAATCACATATTATAGTAGATAATGTATTTTCATTAAAAAATATATGCTATAGATATTTAGAGTGATCGTAAAACAACTTTTCAGGATATGTAAAATTAAAACACCATCGATAATCTAAAGTGTGACGATATCATTCAAATTCCCATCAATTTATTAAATAATATAGTATATTAATATCGGGAAATTAAAGTTCTACATAAAGCTATAGATAACTACACGATGATAAAAATAGTTACCCTATTTATATCACGTCTATGTAGGGAAATTCTTTCGTTTTTACGCATATTACATATTGATGATTTATATTAAACTTGCAATTAAATTGGGTATGATATAATATGAATTAATTACAGAATGAGATGAATGTGAATAAATGAAAATAAGCCATTGAAAGAGAGTGGTGAATTTTCATCGAACTTACATCTTTGTTCCAGTGCAGGCTGTATGGTATCTCAATATCCTGAGGGAAGTTAAGCTCACAGTTAAATGTAGCATATCCTCCAACACTGGCCATGAGGGTGACCGGTATCATCTGATGTCCTTCTGGTCCTAGGACACTCTCCACAGACTCTGTCCAAAAAGCCGCATAAACTATGCAAATCACGTACCACTTCATAGTCAAATTCGGCTACAACACGTATGCAAATCTCATTGTTAAATTGTTCATTTGAAACTGTGTTTTTTTTAATTTTGAATGTGATATTTGCGTCATCAATCAGCACCACAAGTATTCAAATGAATCCAGCCGGTGCGAAATATGCGCTTCCGTCACAACTCTAAACTAAACTAAACTCATTGACCATTACGCTAATCTACTCTATTATGCTAATAATTCAATTCAGTCTGGATTAACAGTACACAAATAAACTACAATTGTTATCCTTCCAAAAATAAACCTATTCATACTAAATAGATATCACAATGTAATAATACCATCGTAATAGCTCAGGGATAAGAAGCGTGGCTACAGATACTGTGGTCATGGGTTCAAATCCCACTCAAGTCAAGATATTTTTAATTAATTTGATCGGTTATTACGACTGGGAGATCGGGAATAATATTAATATAATCCCGATCGATCGTCTTGATCCAGGTTGTAATTTCCTGGGTTGTAAGGTAAATATTGAGGCGATTATTAAGTCGGTGACCTGTGTAACTAGTAATAGTTAAGATCACCGACAGACAATTAACACGTTGTTGTGTCTAAAAAAACCCTCTGCAAAAAAGCTCTATCAGAGATGTAGGTTCTCTGATATAGTAGACGACTGTTTTTTTCTTATTAATAATTTAAAAAAGCCTTGTCAAATTAGGGTTTCACCTCGGAATTTGAGCATAGAAGCTGTAATTTTTACATACACCTTTATTTTGATGTTCTAAAAATTTTCTGAAAAATCTAACAATAAAATAAAGGTGTATGCAAAATTGCTGCTTCTAGCTTTGGCCCTTTTTATTCTTAATTTGACTGGGCTATAATTGCATATTCCATTCTATGATTAAGTACGTATTCCTCCATTTATAATAAGATACACTATTTCATCTTTTAAAAACATGTAAAAGAAAAATTTGTTAATTATTTGAGCGTGACAATAATATAGCTTACGCTTTCCCTCTCATGTTGGCATTTTGTCTTCCTCGCAATATATATTTTTTTAAGTTACCTTTAGTCACTTTATCTGTGATATTTCCTTTTAAAACAACCCAATTATAAACTAGCCTTACACATATTATTAATTTTTTTTTTAAGTGGATCAATCATTTATATTCATTTTTACCTTGTCGAGGTACATTAATTTTTTATGAACGTGTATATGTAATTTACTGTTACCTACTTGAAATATAATAAATTAATAAAAACATGGATTTCTTCTACCAAGTTTCAAATAAGCTTGATAAGAAAATACCTATTAGATATAAATTCTCTCTAGTATTCTTCAAATTTTATTGTTTAATTTAGCAATCGAGATGAAATAAATTGTTGTGACTATCTATCTAATAAGAGATTCAATACACAGTAAAAACTACTTAAAAAGAGATGACCCCGTTTTTCAATAGGACCAAGTCTCCCAAAATAAATAATTTCATGTTAAGAATTAATTTACCGCAGGACATTAACAATTTGGACGGCCGTCGACAGCAAAAAGTTTAATTGGAAAATGGCGCCGTGACGCCGATTGCGAAGGTAAAATCGTAGTTCCTATCTTGATTTTTGATGGTGAATATTTATAATCAAGTTACACTAGTTAGTTAGTAGTTAGCACTAATACACTGAGCACAATAGTTATTATTGTTAAACAGAAACATGCACCCGATCACTAAAGCGCGCGTCCAGTCTCTCTCGTCAGTCAAATTGGAATGACAGAGTTTTATTGTGTTTTATTCCTCAGCTCTTTCAAACTAACGCAATCCACCTTTACGGAAGATAAAGGATGCAACCTAGTTGAAATAAGTATTTTTTATTAAATAATTACTGATCCCAAACAATTATACATGGTAAATTATCAATAAAAAACGGTAAACCTATATATAATATTAGTTAGTTGTAATTAGACTTGTACTAAGATAAGAATTGCTTTAAAGTATGAAGTTTTTTTATGAATTCATCGATTTAATATATAAGTACCCACTTAATTAATGTTACTAATAGTTCTAGTTCTTGGATAAAATCAGCGCTGTGGAGTTGCTGAAATTTAACAACAACAAAACTCCACTCCGACTCCC
>JAGTTH010004736.1:0-16609 GCA_022606485.1 Agraylea sexmaculata
TAATACTTTAGATCCGCCGAAGAATCCAGACAGTTCCGTATTTTTATTTGGTCTCCATAATGTTCCGCTGCCTTGAGCTGATATCTGGAATTATTATTTATTAATTAAACAATTGATTGATTGTTTATAAATAAATTATACTACTTACAACTGGATTATATCCGTGGAATTTCTCGGCTTCGATTTTTCCCTGTAGTCTGTCAGAGTTCCATTTGAGATTACCACCGACTCCATTTGCTCCCAAGTTAAGATCTCTGGAGCCAAAAGCTTCTCCAGTCAATTTTCCACCGTTCCCGTTCTTATAAAGATTTCCCGAAGCTCCCAGTCTTCCCTGCAATTATCACATTGGGAATTTATAAAGTTTTAGATTAAACTGGCTTTCAGGATTTGGAATAGTAGGATCAATTTTAATATAAATAATATTACACTTAATATATGTATGTACATATTTGTGGATATTCAGGGGTTCAACCCTGGACTCTTAATGTAAATATTCAAAAATATTTAGAATTATTGAAATATTAGAGACAAGTTGTTTTGTAAATATATTTGAAGATACAGAAAAAATACTATTAGTCCATAAATAATCACTGTGATCTCTTTATTATCCTTGTTTTGTGCCGGGTTATATTATATATATATATATATATATATATATATATATATATCTATATATATATATATATATATATATATTTATATATATATATATATATATATATATATATATATATATATATATACATATATATATATATATATATATATATATATATATATATATATATATATATATATATATATATATATATATATATATATATATATATATATATATATATATAATTTATCTTCTACCGTAAAAATAGGTTTTAACTAGTTTTAATTGTAGATTTTTTTAAGGGTCTAATTGTGCCTGTATCCTTGAGGGTAATAAAAATTATATTTTTATTACCCTATTAGAAATAATGTACAAGTAAGGTTTTAACGATTTTTGAAGATTAATTTTTAACAAATAAATTAAACCTCTTAAAGAGCCTTTTATATTTTGATGTTTTTTACAATACATTAATCGATCAAGAGATATATTTTATTTTTTTTCATAAAATGTTTCACAAATTTTTATCTTACAGACGCAACAATTTATTTATTACTAGTTACACAAGTCACCGAATTAATAATCAGTATTTACCTTACAATACAGGAAATCAGAGTAAACCTGGATCAAGACGATCGATCGGGATTTTATTAATATTATTTCCGATCTCCCAGTCGAAATAACCGATCGAATCAATTTTTTTAGTTGGGCGGTATTTGAACCCATAACCACAGTATTTGTTGTCATGCGACTTATTCTCTAAGATATTACATATATATTTTATATTTTATACGGTTTAATTAAAAATGTCACTTACCGAAGCAGGGCCTCCTTCTCCCAAACTGCCAAAAATTGAACCTCCATTTCCCACAGGAATATCCTTCCTCAATTGTCTTCTTTCTCTGACCAATGGTTCAATTTCTTGAGGGTCAATGATGATTCCACAGTAAACATGGTCGATGATGGCAATGGCGATGAGGAGAAAGCTGAAGAACTTGTCCATGTTGTTATTAGTACAGTGCAATGTTTAGTGATACTTGAGTTGTCTTACCTGCGACTTTATATACTAATAATCGAGTTAGTGGGACTTTCTTCACCGGGGATACCCTCGTCTTGTAGTTTCACATGAGGGGTTTCCCTTAATTATTAATGCAGATAAAGGTTATCACCAGCTCGACTTGTGAATAATATTATGTTTATCGCCATGCTGTTATCTCTTTGCTTACGGCTCATTGACTTTAATTGTAAAAACAATGATATATGCTAATGATAAATACGTATTAATAATATTTGTATTTCAAAACTGTTTTAAATTTTTAAAAACATTAAAACAATCATCGACAACAGTACTATTTCTTTAAATCGAAATTAGATATAGTTTTATTTATTAATAGTTATGAGAACTAACGTTATATTATTAAGTTAATATTATTTTCTGACTATTATTTCTTATCTAAATAATAATGTGAAGTGATTCCTTGAAATTATAATACGTACTAGTTTTTTTATCTAAAACAATGTATTAATTTCTGGAGGATTTGCCGATTTTAGATTAATATAAAAAATCACATTTATTTTATAATTCTTCTAGTATAAATATTTTCATTAGTTTGTCCAGATATTTTAATAACTATAAGCTAAATTTTATATTAAACAGTAAATAATTATTCAAATAATTAGATTTACTTTATAAACATCTCTACAATAAACATCAACTAAAAATGTAAAAAAAAAACAACTTTAGTTACATGATGAAAATAATACTTAAATTACATTTTTAAACAAATTAATGTATACATTTTTTATTATTTAATATTAAGAATCTCTAATGTGACATAAACATGTCTAATTCATAAGATGTTTTGTATTATATGAACAATGTAAAATTCAAATTAAATAAAGAAATTGTAATATAAAATAATACGATTTGAATGTAATTTTTTAAAAATAATAATACACAAATCGTGCCATTTTTAAAACAAATAAAAAAACGATTTTGTGCGGGTAAAAAATAAGAAATTTATTTTATATGAAGTTTGGTAAAGAGTTTGAAACAGCGTGTATTAGGTATGAGAATAACTCATTGGAGGATAACTCAAAATGCAATCCCTGCACTATATTCGGTATTTTATTGGACGGGTTTAAAGTGTAGGGGCTTTAAATTGAAGTTGAGTAGGCCATTTGGCTGGGCTTCGATTTTCAGGTCGGATTGGTGTATATTGTAGTAGTTTTATAGGAAGTTTGCCACTAAATGATGACTACAAGAGAAACCCGTTGACCTGAACTCAACATTTTTGCTTAACACTTCCTTCTACACACAAACCAATATAATCAATAAATTGTTTCTCTAACAAACACTATTAAGAAATGTTTGGGCCTCGAAAACCTGCCAAATAAGCATTCATAATAATATTAATAAAATTAAATTAACATTTTTAAAATTTATAGTTTGTCCCATGAATATAATAATTAATGTATGATAAGTGTGGATGTATACCATTTAATGTTTTGTGTAAATATCAGACAGTTTAAATAAAATAATACAATAATCAAATAATAAACGAAATCGTTGCAGAGCTCGAATACGACAAAGCACTTCATTACACCCACTTGGACTAGGTTTAATAACAAAAAGTCACGTGTATGAAAATATACAAAAAGATTTGATTTTTTTTGTCATATGTCCAGTAAATCATTATTTTAAACACATCTTTTTATTATAATATCAAATTGGGATTATTTTACTTTCGGGGATTCCCATAACACATTTATATACAAATATATTTAAATAAAACAAAACTTTAATGCATTATAACGTAATAAACATGTACAATTTTAAATTGATAATATAAAATTTCATTGGTAGCTAATGTTTGGAATCATAATTTTAAAACATTAATAAATGGATTTATTGTATTTTGATAATCAAATATTAGGCCCTAAAATTGTCAAATTATAAATAATATTTTTTGTCTGATATACGTTTACGTGATACGAGATTACTCAGATAACATTTAATTCCCCTGTCCTATTACATTTGTTTACAATTAATGATTTACGATCGGTGATGTGCCAACGTCAAACAAATATTATAAATATATATATATATATATATATATATATATATATACTATATATATATATATATATATATATATATATTTATGTAATTATAAATTGTTAAATTAAGATAAATTGACAATGTGTCATTTTATTTGGAGCATCAATTAATGGATTTGAGGTATTTTGATAATAAAATATTAGACTTAAGATACTAGATTTGGAAGATTTTGATTCTGAGCCCCTCAATCAAGTGAAATTATTAACTGGAATTATGTACTGTTCTTTGGCATTTTTATATTCCCCGCCAACATTCTGATTACGCACCATCTTGGTTATGTGACGTTAAGATCAGTTTTTAAAGCATTGTGTTGTGAAGACGCTCGAATTTAATGATGGATAAAAATATACGCCACAGGACGAGGAGAAATAGTCACAATATTTTATATAAATAATCGATTCCATAATTTATTTCTACACAACAGAATGCTTAAATATATTTATCTGTATGAATATTTTAAATATAATAATAATAGAATATGAGTGTGTAGAAATGATATCCATCTTTACACAGCATCCCTAATGTATAATTTAGTCAGAGCCCCTCTTGGAATAATCGATCGATTGGGAGTAATGGTTGTTTATGTTCTGTTTAAAATAACAAATATGTTGAAGAGGGTTTCTGTATCTAGTCTAGTGAATGTTAGTAAAAGTTGTATGTGTTTTTGACAGGGACTAAAGGGGAGTTTCCTCGCCATACAATACAATATTTACACACATAACCTTCATTATTCATCACTTTCTATTATCTATTTCAAATTAAATAAATCAAAAACAATATGTCTTTTAATGAACTTAAAATATTTTGAAGGAAAGATGTATTAATTGCCACTTATCAATGCTCTAAATTACTAATTATTTACTTTAATACCGATAAACATTTCGTCGGTTAATGGCAATTAACCGACGTCGGTAATTAACCATACATGGTGGACTTAAATTACCAGAGAATATGGTGGAGGAGTATTGCAAGAATTAGTGAAAAAAATATATATTAAATATTAAACAAATATATTATTAATTAATAATTAAATAAAAATATGAATAGTGCTTTGGAATCGATCGACTGTCGCGTATGGTGTCTATTAAATACATAATTAATATTTTAAATTATTTTTCTATTGATAATATTTTTTTAATTAATTTATATTTGCGATACCCTACCACCCTTTAAATTATTCTCCGTTAATTTAAGTTAAGAATACGTATTAATATTCAATTTGATAATACAAAATATATAATTGTACATATTTTTTTACTTATTAATTTTTAAAATCTTCTGAATGATAAAAAAAAACCACTTTAAAGCAAAATTAAGATCATAGCTCAAAATACATATAACCTTGCCATTAAAAAAATAAGTATAGCCATTTTAAAATATTTTAAATTCCTACAAATGAACTTTTATAAGAAGGCAGTAGACTTTAATTGTTATTTTTAAATAATTCGTAATCGGTGGACGCGTTTTTTTAACACATTTATCGCCGAAATTAAGATTCATCGAAATACCAGGTTTTCAATTGTTGACTGATATTCACACAGCATTAGCAAAATTAATTAATTAATTTATTATTTTAATATAAATACTGCTTTTCAATACATAAATTTTTGAAGAATTTTGTAATAGTGTTGCCATTTAAAATATTTGGAGACATCTTGTAATGAGTTTCAAATCTGTATTTTTTCAGTTTTGTATCTAGTATACTATTTTCCGTTTCAAAAGCTACGTTCAATGAATAAACTCCAACTAAAATAAATGTCGATATATTTAAATTGACAATAATAATTTGAATTGAATTAATATTTAAGTGTGTAGTAGTTGGATGTAGGAGTAGTTTTGAGCTGAAAGGTGTGGTGCATGATAAATATTCAAGAGACGTGAACCCGGTACTCCTTTTTACCGGATCCGGTTCATGTGTACCCTCAAATTAGTACCGCATCCTTCACAAAACACAACCCTTTTAAAATACGTGTTTCTAGTTGATTACTAACTTGATTATTTCACAGTATATCCCACATATTCAACACTCGCCATAAATACATAAATCATCGATGCACTTTTTAGACTTTACAATTACTTAAATAAACCAATAATTATATTTCAATTGAAAATATATCTATATGTAGCTTAACGCTTCTATTTTTGGGGGTTCAATATATTTAGCTTATATATAAAATAAGTCCTTAGTATGGAATGTTCTTTTTTGTTTGTCGCAGGTTGGACTAAAATATTTTAATTTAATTTATTTGCATATAAACGCACACAAGAGGTTTTTTTACAGACAAAACAAAAATAATAATAATAAAGGTTTAGAACAATGATGAAAAGCACATACAAGAGAAAATAAGGAAGCCTATTCAGAGGAAGAATTAAAAATAAAAGAGGTAATTAGATAATAATATTCTTCTAGAATCCCTCTGATTGACTCTCTGATTGGAGCCTGTGCTTGGATCTGTTCTCTTATTGGATGGGTTTAAGAAGTAAAAGATTTTGTTTTTATATGTACATAAAATACGGCTTAATAATACCCCATACCTGGAAGTGAGAGAATAGAAATAAATACAAACGCTTGGCTCTGATTGGCAGATTCTATCCAAAAGTAACAACACATTATAACCAAATAAAATGTATATAACCGATACTGCTATGTAAAAATGAATAATCAAAAGAAAAATAATTCATGAATTGACACATCATGAATTTATGAACTGTCAAAATGAACAACAAAATTATACTGATTAAATCAACCAATAAAAATATAGTTATTGACATAATATATAACTAGATCCAAACACTGATACTATTTTATAGATTTTAGAAATCATTTTTGTACTGTAGATTGTAAAATATCCAAAAATATATGAAAATTCTTAAAGGTTGTCTACTGTGTGGCATTGACCTTACTCTAGGGTTTCCTAAAGTTATGGATTCCCAGGCATATATCATCTGTTCGTAATAAATATTTGTTGATTATTAATTGATTTTTACATATACATAATTCTGGTGCGAAATTCTAGTAGTGACATTCCATAAAAATTAAGCGATAAATCTATAAAATTATCGCGCATAAAAATTCGTATCTCAAATATTCGTCGTATGTCAGGGCATTCGCATGGCGAGGTACCACTGTGTAGTAAAATGTACATCACAGTGCAGCACCACTAGAGCATAACGGGAGATCCCAATTCGCAGTGATGATAATGCAGCACTCGTCAGTTAGAACATTTAGTATGTCTTTAGTGTAGCTAGAACCAGAAGTTCTCCCCCAATTAATGTAGTTGACACTGCGCTTAATGATGAAAAGAATATAATCACTCTATAATAATTGATATTTTTTGAACGACCTTAATGATGAAATGTAAATGTTGAGGATTATTAAGATGCACGGCGGGGATGTGAGGTAGAACTGGTAGTAGATGGTAAACCTTATTTCTGTTCAAATATTTGATGGCAAACCTGTATGAAGACATGTCGTAGCCACACATGTCCTTTGATATATTCATATATCTTTGAAGCTCTCCATATCCTCGTCTCGTCATGTCTTCCACCTTAAACGATTATGAGAAAGAGCTGAACGTAAAGTTCCGCTACATTGTTCCCCTTTAAACGAGCACCCTTATCCTCTATTATGAAAACCCACCCCTATACTTTCATTTATAATAAATATATCACATCGATATACCTACAATTTTTGCGATCACGCTCTCTTCTTTAGATCAGGATTTACTCTGAATTCCTGTGGCAGAAATAAAATATATAATGCCACGGCACATGTAAGAATGGAAGGGAACAAATACCATTAACACAGACCAGATGAACCGTAAAAGCTTACATACCTTTCCTGAAAAAACACCTGCCTTAATATATAACACTTCTGAAAGCTCGATCAATCCTCTGCAATATTATAACTTGATCGATTTATCACACAACAGATTTAATTGGATGAAGTAATTGATACACTGTATCGTGATCACTGCAAATAACCAATCGGAAATATATTTAATTGAAAATCAGTTAAAATTATATAAATAATATAAAATATTATATTTAGTAAGTAACTACAGGCTAACTAGGCGTTAAAATTACTATTAATTAACAATTTTCTAATTGGTCATTATAGATAGCCAATAAGGTCACTTGATAGGCGTGGCTCTCTGCCTCTTCAATAACCACCTTACATTTCCAGCAGGATTTGAACCAATAACCATTGTATTGTAGCCACGGCCCTTTATCTTTTGAACAACATATTAACATCATAAATATATCGTCGGCTTTCTTTACAGACTGCGTAAGTCCGTTTTGTAAATTTTGTCATAAGCTGAAAGAGGCATACTTAAAACTACACATTTTAAAAATCATAATTAGTTTTTTTTAAATATACATAATTTTTTGTCTTTTATTGAACTTAAAATAATTCAATTTAAGGCTTGGTACATTAAATATAACACAATCACACCTTTATTAATTTCTAATACATTTACACGAATTATATGATTTGCTTAATAATATTTTTCTGAAATATTTACAACTAGATGACATTATTTTATTTTAGCTATAAATACATAAAAATTTATTAAACTCTATATATATATATATATATATATATATATATATATATATGTAAATATAAATTGATAAATTGACAATGTTTCATTTTATTTGGAGCATCAATTAATGGATTTGAGGTATTTTGATAATAAAATATTAGACTTAAGATACTAGATTTGGAAGATTTTGATTCTGAGCCCCTCAATCAAGTGAAATTATTAACTTACTGGAATTATGTACTGTTCTTTGGCATTTTTAAATTCCCCGCTAACATTCTGATTACGCACCATCTTGGTTATGTGACGTTAAGATCAGTTTTTAAAGCATTGTGTTGTGAAGACGCCCGAATTTTATAATGGATAAAAATAAACGCCACGAGAACGAGCAGAAATAGTCACAACATTTTATTATAAATAATCGATTCCATAATTTATTTCTACACAACACATTATAATATAAGAATCAAATATTTTGGAGTAATGCATTCTGCAAAAAAAACCGAAGATATGTTTAAATAGTGTGAGTAATTCTCTGGTTGTCACTGCGCTATCAAACTTTTTTATTATTATTCAACCTGGTGTAATATAAATACAGGTATTCAATTAAAATGATCAAGATTCCTTGTAAACATTGATACTAAGTTTGAAGCGCACAATCAAGGCATAGCAAATATTAACTTTAGACAACTAACTCCAGCAATGCGTTTAACTACATTAAAACAGCATTAGAAAATTAATCGTATAAAATATGAAATATATGAGTTTAGTGTGGTGATATTCATGAAGCAAGTCACAAAGTGCACCTGAGCACGCTTCATATTAGCACGGCTTATATTAAAACAACCCATATTGCCTTTGATGAGAACATACTAATTCATATAATATATATTTTAATAAAGGCGTGCTTGTTTTCTTTCAATGATAATGATGGTAATTCATTATGAATCACGTGTTCTGCATAGTGTTCCTGTACAAAATGTTAATTGAGGTGTTGCAGCCAAGCACTACTATGAAGACCTCCTTTGGATCTGAACCAAATTTCTTCAGACATGGCCTCAAGCAAACCTTACATTTACATAATTTATATATTATCACAGTGTTCTTGACAATGTTACAAAATGTACAGTGCAAGTTTCAGCAAGCGCATTTCATTATATGTATTATATAAGACGTGTTCTCGCATATATATCAACTATCACTACTAAATACAAAGCCTAAAAAATTTAATATTAAATACCACCCGATTTGGGGGACTTTATTTATAATTTATGCGGGCTAAGGGCCGTAGTCAATATGATAGTGTAATGAGAATGTGTGCGTGCGGTACGTATGCGCGTATACTTATTACACAATTATATCGAATACGGCCGTATGTCAGAATAATACAAAAAAAAATGTTTGTCACGTCACGATGTACGTTTACAGCAACGTACGCTTAAGCTTGGGATTCCTAGGCGTGCGTCGCCGTTAACGTATACCGCAAAGACGGTAATAGAGTTGCTTTGCTGTACTTTTGATCGTTTTTTTTTGTTAATTAGTGCCTCGCCCGAGGCTCAGGCTAGGCATTAACTAACAAAAAACCGATCATAAGTGTAACCAAGTAACTCTACTGTCGTATTTACGGTGACGTATGCCTGGAAATACATTACTTAATTCTCTTTCTATACTGTAGTCTTAGTTTAATAGCAAACTTAGTCCAAGTGGGTACGATGAAATTATTTGACGTATTTGAGCTATACAAGGATTGATTTATATAAAATTGCAATTATACAGGGTGAACTTAACTGAGAATATTTAATGGGGTCGTAATATATCGTAAAATTAAATGTTTTTTTTTAAAATTAATAATAAAATAAATGTTAAAAATAATAATTACGCATAACAGACAAAATACACACGTGTACTTCACAGAAACAGCTAATTAAATTGAGACAATTATCGTATATCTAATATTTATATGCATGGCAGAAATTAGGATATTGAAACTCTAGGAAGTTGGGCAAATTTCAAAGATAATATTTTTTATTTTGTTATAAGATTATTCTGTTCACATTTTTCTGTAGAATTATATTACTTAACCAAATTGAATCTAAAATTTTGAGCAATTTTACTCTCCAAAATTACCAATTGAGATTCAAAGTCATACTATGAGCGTTATTACTTGGTATAAAAATCTGTATAATGATTGTTTATAGCTTAAAATGATTAATATAAAATGCGTATACATTTGGAGAAATAAATAAATTCTATTAAAATATAATCCTAATGGGTTTTTTACGAGCAACCCAATTCATGTAATCCCGATTTTCTCAATGATAAAATATCGCTCTCTCGAATCCTCGATTCTAATGAAAAAATATCTGATACATTTATTTGTTTGTTATGATAAATAATATAAATTCAGCAGAATAGCTTTTTGTTAATGCGTCAGTAAAATTTACATGTAAACCAAGTGAAGTTTCAGTCTGTAACACTTCCATTAGCGTTATAACTTTTAGTGTTTAACCATAAAATACATAAACTGTGATAAATACATAATTGAACTTTGTTCTCTAGTCAAATTACAAAGTTGAAGAGCTCTCTTCAAATTATAAAACATGCACAGGTATTTTAAACAATATTTAATTAAAATATGCATGAACAAACACGTTTTGTTTGTTTTTAAGAATTAATAAAAAAAATTGACAACAATATTTTTATTATTTCTACTTATACATTCAATATTAAATTAAATAAGTGTACGGCTAGTTTTTTTCAATATGTAGATAATGTTTTTTTATCACTGTTTAGATTTTGAGAATATTAATTTATTTTATTGGATTATTTATTTATTAATGTATAAAGGACATATTTATTATACAGACTTATCAATACAGCTTTAAAACATACAATATTTCACTTTTAAAATACCCACTTTGCTTCTTTATCATTACTTGTTAATATTAATAAAAAAATAATCCACTAGTAATTCTCGTCGTATTGAACAGAAACGCAGAAAACCGATATACACTACTGTGTATTTGACAGAAACAGCTTATTCCAAGACGGCAGCCCAAACTCAATTCCAAAACTACAAAATATTTTCTTTAATAAATAATAAATTATTTTGACTAAAAATTCCAAGTTCAAGTCCACTCTGTATATTGAAAAAAATATCAATTATTTAAAATTATCAATAATAAAATTTTGTTTAATTCTAAACATAATTAATGAATAGAAATTAATGATATTTTAGTTTATTTTATGTGTAAAATTGCCACAAATACCATTACTAAGGGGCGAGAATAGAAGTATTCGGATTACCAAAGGTCTAATGTATTTATTTATTTACTGAAAAGTATATGAAATATACTCTATTTTTTTAAAAAAAAGATCAAACATTAAAATAAGATTATTAAATATTATTTATCTCGAGTTGAAAACAATAATAAAGGAATGAATATTCCATTTGCGCTTTTGTCGGGCCATTAAGCCTAATACCTCCTTGCAATACTGGGCACGATTCTGCCTTTCCTTAACTCAAATCAAGATAAATTCATTCCTTTTATCCGTTTTTGAATGGAAATTACATCCAGTATATCACCGAATTATGGAACCTGATATCGTAAAATTGCAAATAAATGTGATTACATCCATATATGTATATATAAGTGTATTGCCACTCACATTTATGATTAAGGTTCAATCTCTTGTAATTTCCGCAGAGAAAGAAAGAACGGAAGAAGAGAATCCTGGAGATATAAATTACATAAGGTGTGAATATATAATATAAATTTTGGTTAATGAGCTGTACCTTAATTTATCGTATTATTAGATCCAGATTTCCAATTGAACATCTTAAGTTTGTCCTTTACATGCCTTCTAATCTACCTTTAATTAATTTTAATATTTCCAAATTAATTAAATAAAACCAGAGGTCGGAATAATATAACCACACAAATAACAGCGACATGAAATACTATTTGCAAAAAGTGGTTTTATGATTTTGCTACATCTTTAAATAAGTGTAAACTAAGGTGACTAAGTATGAAGTGGCGGAAACTATGATATGGCGTAGCACCGTAGCTCGTAGCTCGTCGTAGCACATTCACATAACCAAATTAAAAAAACTTTCAGCTTTTTCAAAGTATTAAAATAATGCATCTATTTATTTAATTTTCCATAATCATGAAAAACATAAAAATATTATTAATTAATAAAACTCCATCCTATACAATCTTGAACATTTATCAAACAACATTCACTAAAAAAATATTACTATTAATTTAATCTTGTTTTTAAATAATATTTTATTTAATATTATCTTTTTGGTGGTAAAATCAAACATTTTAGAATAAATCTGAAATAATTGAAGGCAAAATTTAACACATACACGTGTAAATAGACTCGCCGAATAAAGCGTTTATAATTAATTACAATACTTATATACGTATAATATAATTTGCGTCATGAATGCCATTAATTCATAATTCTTAAGTAGTCAGCAAATATTTAGCGAGGTGAATTAAGGTGCTTCAGAACTGTTCCTTTGTTGAAATTTGAATATAAATTTAATTGATTGGATTATTTTAACTGAGGATATTAAAAAAAATAACAAGACAGAAAAGATGCTTCTTATTTGGTTTGCATTAACATTATTAAATACGTAGCTATAGAACCTGCTACACTGAATAAAAGAGTGGAATTTATTGGAAAAAACCCGCAGGCTGTGAAATAAGGTTTAATTCTAGAAGATAGTTTAGACCAGGCCTTTAGTTTGCGTCTTTTATCTGAAAAATATAAATTTATATATTCCATTAAAAATAAACCCAGTTTATTTATTTATTTCACCTGATGTCTCTGATAGTAATATTGTATCAAGATATACGATTGTTTTATTTGCTTCGTTGGTTACAGTTTCGCAGGAAAATATAATGGATATTAAAAGGAATATTGTATACGAAGCACTTATTAGACTTGTAATCAGAGGATTGTGATTTGATTCCGTCTCCTGAAATTTTATTTAGTTAATTAAATTTTGAATGATTTATTTTATTTCTTATGTACACTCACACTTTCTTCTTTGCCAGAAATAGCAGCAATTCTCAGACATCTCACAATGTAGATCAAAGCACATGTAGATACCATTAAATTCTAAAAGTGTGGTAAATTTCAATTATAGGCTTGAATTCAAACAATTTTAATGAAAAAATGCAGGGAATTGAAAAAAAAAACAGATTGAAGAGGGAAAAAAATATTTAGAATAGTGAGAAGTATACGAGGATTAGAAACAGTTCTAAGGAATACCAAAAAACCTACATCTATAATGGAGCTTTTCTGAGAGGATTTTTTTGACACAATAACGTGTCAAATCACTGTTGATGATCTTAACTATTACTAGTTACACAGATCACCTACTTAATAATTAGTATTTACCTTAAAATACAGGAAATTAGAGTAAACCTGGATCAAGACGATCCATCGGGATTTTATTAATATTATTCCCGATCTCCCAGTCGTAATAACCGATCATATTTTTACTTGAACGGGATTTAAACTCATGTATATAACAAATATAGTATTATAAGCATTAAAATCGTACAAGGATTAGGAAAATATTACAACTAAGAGAAACTAACCTGGATGCCAAAGACATCGTTCAATAGCCGTGATAGTTCACAACATAATTTATAAGCATTCACAAGATGGTCCACATTCTTGGTATGAAATCTCGAATAGTTGATAGATTCCCTCTCGATTCTTTTCATTCCGATTAGGAAATCTTTAAATTTAAAAGTCACAGAAGTGTCTTCCTCACGCATATGATCTTGAAGTGATGGATAGTTGGAAGTCAAGTGATGGTTGATGATGTTGAACCTAACCCAGATGAAATACAGGAGCACCACGAAGTTAACAATGCCAAAACTACCCAGAATTCCCAACAAGTAAACGGGAATATACAGCAAAGCGTAGCGGACATTGTAGCTCATAGACCAAGTATAAAAATCGTAGCCGCAATTTGTGATGAAAATTACAATAATGGAGATTAGCAAAGTTGAAACCCTCGTCCTGAGGAATACATAGAAGTCAAAATTGTTGATGTTGAGAAGTGAGTCTATCCTGGAAAACTTCTTGGTACTTGCTCCAAGTTCTGCATTATTGAGGAATCCTCCAGAAAATATGAAAAAAATAGCCATCACCGCTATCACCATGAAGGAGACCGTGTCTATGACGACGGTGACATTATCTGTATTTCTATACAGTGTTTGGAATCTCTTTTCGATTGTGAAATACACCATGGTTATTAAAAGTGTCAAGTAGATCGAGGACTGGACCTTCTTCCACCATCTTGAAGGTCCACTTCTATCCACGCATAATATCTTAGAAGCCAGGTTAAGTGTGTGCAACGAATACCTGTGATTGTAATCTCTGTTTAACTTTGTTGCAGTACTTATGAAAGCTACTTTAGGATATAAATCCATGCTTAAAGAGGACACCGAGTTGTTCAACATTTCACTGATAATGAAGAAGTGTTCATCTGATAATACAACTGAACTTATATAATTACCACCCTTAATCCAGGCGTTCTTCACTTTTTTTATTTATACTATAAAATATTAGAACGATAATGTAAAAAAATTGCATTTAAATATTGATAACACCACCATTTATATAAAATTAAATTTGTTATGTATTCAACAAGAAGCCAATTTACTATAAAGTAATTGACGAACTATCATGTCATTTTTTATTACTATATATACTTATTGAATAAATAAAATTCCATAAAGATTGATTCAGCCGAATTCGATATAATAGTGTAATGGGAGTGTGTGCGTGCGGTGCGTATGCGTGTACAACAATACTTTCATCCTCTAGTCTATTCGCACACACACAATTTAGCATGACTCACTAACACAATGTTTTCTTAAAGTGCAATTATGTTATTTTATACGTCTCTTCCTTTATTTCTACAAATTGTTTTTATTTTTTTTTATTTAACGTCTTAATAATAGTAGCAATTTTAATAATTGATAATATTTTAAGGGCGGTAGGTTATCGCAAAAATAAAAAAAATAATAATAAATTTATTAATATATATGAATTTCATTCCTACCACTATAATCAAAATAATAGTAGTAAGTATTTTGATTGTATTTATTCAATTTATATTTAAATCATTCAAAAAAAATAACAAAATTGAATTATCAACTTAATTTTTTGTAATATAATATTGACAACACCTGATATTATTTTATATAAATTGAATGCGTGATTCTAATACCATTTGAAAACAACTGTAGGTTATTTTTATTTTTTATGTATTAAATAAGAGGATAATTACAACACAATTTTCTATAAAATTAATTGATTTGTTCAGTTCCTTAACCACAAACTCATGATGAAAATACGTTTAAAAATTATGCGCATATTTTTTATCGATTAATTTGCATGCCGTTATATTTATTAATAAATAATCAATTAAATAATGTATCCCATTTAAATAGATATTACTAAAAATGTAGAGTTGGTGATTATGGAACTGAAAGCCTCAATTAGTGAGCATGGTTAATAATTTATGAAATAAAAGGGACATTAATTCTCATACACTTCAGAAACTCATCAAATTGAGTGGTGATATTTCATGAATTTATTATAATGTAATATTAATTTCAATAAAATCATTTTTCAATAAATAGACGTTCGAGTGAAGTAGTTTTTTTTTAATTGAAAATATGAGAGGGATAAATCTGAAACGGTTGACATAATATGAAGTGGCTTCATTCGGAATTGATTTATGAAATCATCCCTCACCCCCTGAAGCCTTGAAACACCCTAAAAGGTTTATAAATTTGCACAAATTCCCTCCAACAACACATTTCCCTTAGTCCCCTATTTAAAAAGGAACTCGCCTACACTAAATCAACATTTGTATACCTACAAAAGGAAATTTCAGCATTTAAAACTTATGATCTTTGACTACGTCGAAATAAATATTAAGGGATTTCAACCAACAGCTAATTAAATATGTATATTAAAATATATGTACATGGTGGACTTTAAATCAACGAGAATATTTTTATGGTAGTTAAACCTGGTTAATTTTAACCCTTAAATATAATAAAATAAATAATATAATATAATTTGTTGAGAGCGGTGGACATTTTTATTTCGGACGAATATGAAATCACAGCACCTTATTTTTATAAGCAGAAAGAAAAATTACAACCTTGACTTTATTTTTAAATATTTGTGTGCATAGAATAATGATGTTTGTTTCCCAATCCAGTGTAGTGGAATAGCAGTAAGGGGCCCAACCAACATTTATATAAGGATCCTGATTCTATGTAGTCTAATAGCTTA